>JASDQU010107461.1:134872-148608 GCA_032191745.1 Picea mariana | reverse complement strand
CTGAGCATTACTCTGTTTTGACTGTGAACTATTGTATGCACTACATGTGTCCAAAAAATATATGTCAATTTGTAATCCATGCTCTCATCCACTGCCATATATCTTTCCAAACCTGCTAAGTGTTCTTACAAATCCATCTATGTCCATACTTTCCAAGAGTTTGCTACACAACTATCCATAATTTTGACGCATATGTCACTATACTATCATGAAGTACTACTACAACTGATTGATCTATCATATTGTACTTATTCTAACTGAATGCACTGAATCTGTCTACTCAAACTCTTCAAGATGCTCGTAGGATGGTTCTTTGTTCTGTCTTAGCTACCACATAGACTCCCCATGTCTATTATTCATATTATCTGGTAGTCTCTAAGCTGGATGGCTTAGAACAATTCCTGCTCTAATGTGTATTCATCATCATCTTCATTGATAGATTCATCGTCTCTCTAAGCTCTAACTTCTTTCCTTCTATCTGTGGATTCATCTTTCACTACAATTCCTAAAAGTACAATCTCTTGAACATGTTCCTTATTTATCTATCCTTCTTTTCTTTCAGTTATTTTCCAAACCTTTTTGTATATGACATATTTCCTTTTCTCTGTAGAATTTTCTTCATCTCATTTTATTTCCAATCTTACGATCTCTGGGACCTGGTCTTTGTTCACCTATTCTTCATGTTTTCTTATCCATACTTTCTTATATCTGATATTAGTTTTCTCTTTCATGGAAGTATCGATCATATTTCTACAATCACTAGCTATGTGTCCATAGTTATGACCTTTGTAACATTCAATGTTACGTGGGGCCACATAGGCATTTCTTGCTTGAACATTTCTTTTATCATCCCTTCAATCTGCAACCTTATGTCCAAAATTAGTACAATAAAAACAATGACCATAAAAGAAATTTGCATACCTGGGAGTGAATGGTCTTCTTTGTGGTGTAGTCCTTCTGAATTTCTTCCTTGACTAATCATGATCATGATTGAAGCTTCTTTGTGGCTTGAACATGGATGGTATTCTTGAAGATGTATCTTCAATAGTTTTTTTAGATTCTGGTTGACCATAATTCCTTCCTTTGAGTACTTCTGCATAACTCTTTTTATTTTCTTCATCCTTCTTTTCTAGCAACCTAGAGTGCTTCTCTTCATTCTCTATAACTGATGTGGATGTTTTTGTCTCTTCAACGTTCTTGTTGAGCTTGGCGATTTTACTTCTCAATGTGACAATTGTTTCTTTAAGATTCTCAACCTCTTCTTCTTTCTTCATCATCTAAGACTTCATGACTTCTTCAGTTCTTTTCACTTCTTCAATTTGAATTTTTAATGTAATTATTTCTTCTTCAAGTCCTTTCTCTTCTTGACCAAACTCTGCCTCAAGCTGGTTTAGATCGTTAGTTCTTTCCTTAAGATGATCTGTCAATATCTTTTCTCTCATTTTTGCTTCTTCCTTCTGTTCTTCCACATGCTCCAGAGTGCGAGTCATTAAGGATTCATTCGAATTCAGAATGGATGACACATCGATGTAATACCATATGTACCCCACGAAGGTAAAGGGTAGCACCGACGATGGGATAGTTTTAGGATTGATGGTGTATGCAGCGACAGTCATCCTTAGACATATTGGGTCGAAAGCGTTGGGTCTGGAGATAAATCAATATGTCTCCATACCAATGATCAGACGAGTCAATGAGAAACAAATATTCGTCAGGCAACAAATCTTGTACTACAGATTCATCAAAGGCTCGGGGAAGATCAGTCATTAATTCCACAAAGATAAAGTATTTTTTAGAATTAGGGGTGGAGAATACAAGCTCAAATTCCTGTAGTAGGATGATCCATTTAGAGTATCAACCCCCCAATATCTGGCGCAACAAAATATATTGCATTGGATTCACGTAGGATATAACGGTAGTGGTTCAGAGCATAATATAATGTTAGAATTGCTGGACAGCGTAAACAACTTCCAATGCCAACTTCTCAACATAGGGATATTGAAGTTCAGCACCAAATAAACCCTTACTAAGATAGTAAATAACATGTTCATTATGTTGATCGTCAGTCTAGATTAATACCATTCCAATGGTGGTACCGAAAATTTCCAGCTATAGAATGAAATATTTATTGTAATTTTGGGGTTTGAGTAATGGTGTGGATGTAAGAACTTAATTTAAACAATCAAAATATCGTTGAGCTTGTTCATCCCAAATGAACGGTACACCCTTTTTCAGTAATTGCATGAAACCTTTGGTGATTTCGACATAATTGGCAATGAAATGCCTAAGAAAGTTTGCTTTCCCTTGCAAACTTTGAAGTTGGATTACGGAGGTGGGGGAAGGCAAGTTGATGATTTCCTCAACTTTAAGGGGATCAAATATTATCCCAAACCTGGATACAATGTAACTAAGTAAACGAACAGACTCCACGACAAAAACACATTTGTGTGCATTTAATAAAATGTTGTAATATCGACAACGTATGAATATTTAGCGTAGGTGATCTGCGTGACATGGTCGCTTGGGAGATCAGGCAGGGAGATCATCTAGGTAGGTTTGGACGATATGTTTGATATCATGGAAGGCATAATACATGGCCCACTAGAATTTTGCACCAACATTTTAAAGACCAAACTGTAACTTTTAATATGAGAAAGTTCCCCATGGGCAGATAAAGGAGGTTTTGTGTAGGCCCTCTGGGGTAATTTCGATTCGATTATAGTCAGAGAATCCATCCATAAATGAGAAGACTTCAAATTCATTACAATCATCGATAATTTGATCGATGAAAGGGGTAGTGTTGTGAGGGAAATCTCCTTACGGACTAGCAAATAGGGTTATACTTTGCATGCAAATATGACCAAGAGAAAATCTACTTTCTACCTTCGTCCCCAGACTTAAATCCTATTTCTTTTTAGTAAAACATGGCTAGATCAACCTACCTTTTTCCAAGCATTTGATGTCGATCCCTTGTCGCACTTGATCACTTGTTCGCAGTTCTCCTTTCCAATGCTGACCTGCATACAAGACAAGCAACAACTACACATGCATCTTACCTATATACTAATAGGTTAGAAATTCAAACATGTACTTAAAAAATTATGAATAACTCATGAATTGGGACAGGAAAAGCATTTTCTTTATTACTTTGAATGAGTCAACTTACAAAAAATCGAGACTGGCCATCACTCCGTGAACCTGATCCTGGGCTCCTCTTCAAYTGTCCTCCAACTTCTTTGCTTTGTCTCTCTTCTGGCATAAGGATGGCTAAAGGGTTGGGACAATGGGAATATGCAAATGGACAGAGTTTCTTTGCTATATTTTTCCTCTTCCAAATGGGACCCCTAACCCTTATTTTATAGGTTAGAAGCAGCTAGGTATTTGGAYGAACCCTCGGCCATGCATGGCTAGGAGTTTCAGTTAACTCACCCAGAGCTGTGTGTTATGTCGGCAACTTTCCTTTTTTCGTGCTTTTGTCGATCCAGGCAGGTTGTTTGAGGTCAGCTAGCATGTACATGCATGAAATAATGGAGTAGGGTGCATGGGCCTTTATAAAAGAGGATTTTTAAAGAGTCGTTCAGCAGTGCTTTGGCAAAGAAGGGATCTGAGATGGCCTAATGCCAGGTAAGCATGGATGGTGCAATTTAGGGTTATAACAGATGCCCCCTAATGTGTGACGTCAGAAGAGCATTTGATGGCCGAAATACATTACCAATCTTTACTGATGTGTTGAACGATTGAGCCCAAGGATTAGGAACCGGGAGGCGTCATCTGCAAAATAACAAATGTCTCACTGAGGTGGGCATACCCATGCTCGGGATAAAATAGAATCATGGCTACCAATCAAATACACTATAGATCCATGTCATATAATTATATAAAGAGTAGCTGGGAACAATACAAAACGGAGTTACATCTCGAAATCGAAAAGATATACATATAAAGTATCCATCTTCTAGAAGCTGATATGGCTTGATGGCTGGAGATGAGATCTTCAGAGCTCGAGCAACAACTTCAAAATATTCAAAACTTGGGTAGGAGTGTAATATGAGTGTATGAATGCATTACCTAGAGGTCTTCAACAACTCATCGGTCATGGACTAAATAATCTTGATGATCAGACTGAGGGCTTCGTTGATTTCAAACAAGGACTTGATTGGACATTTAGGATGGCCGGTTATGAGGGCAAGAGACAAATTGCAAAGGGGCCGACTCAGGTTTGGTGACAAACTTCCCTTGGACAATAGCATGAAAAATGATGAGACTCAGGTAGCATGGCATTAATCATAAGTCTACGAAGCAGGAGGCAACGCAAACTCTCCATATGTTTGGAAGAATAACCAAACGGTGGAGGACACAACTCGATATAGCGAGAATAGATTCCTAAGGTCGTCCTACATCCCATAGTTTTATGAACAAAAGGGACAAATGTTCTTTATCCAAGGGCGACTCACTATGCTACCAATAAAGAAAATACTTTTCCCTTCCTCTTTTTGGGGTATATTTGATTTTTTTTTTTTTTTTTGTCATTTTCAATAATTGTGGGAAAAATAATAAATGAATGTTACGTTACAATAGAGGAACGAGTTTTGCAAACATACAAGTTCAAGGCACAAGGAAAAGACTAATGTTCTAGTAGAATGATACTCGGGAAAAATCCTGCGGGGGCCAAAGGTGTTAAGATGCAGAAGCAAATTGTTACAAGGCTGGCATATAAGGTATGCAAACGCGGTTTAATAAAACACACAATGGTAACGTCCTTCGATGTAAGTTTAATGAGCCTAGAGAAGGCAAGCTCGATGGTTTTTCATATTTAGAGAGTCTGAAAAAACATAAAAGGAGACTCCATTGGGGTACCTTTTTCAAACATAGTCTAGTCGGTTCGAAAAAGGGGCAAACTAGCACCGACAAGACGTCTATTCAAAACCATTTTAACAAGTGTGAGAAGGACAAGATCACTTGGCCATTTTTTCATTTTTAAGGAGTCTGAAAAAAGCTTAACTATGGACTCTGTCAGGAATGTTCTTCTGGACCAGTTTAACGAGTGTGAAAGAATAAGGGCACTCGACGATCTTTTCAATTTAGGGAGTCTGAAAAGATCTTAACTATGGACTCCGTGGGGGTTCCTTCTTCGTAAGTTTAGTCCCTCAGGCCTTAAAAAGGGATAAAATTATACCTGAGAGTACTCTTCTATAGAGCTGAGGTTCCATAGAGTATACATTTGTTCGTACAGTTGACCGTCCAGACCAAAAAAGGGGTAAACTACCGTCGGACAGACGTGACCTCAAATTTCAGTTTAACGAGCGTGAAAGGCCACAAGATCACTCAGTAATCTTTTCATGTTTAGAGGGTTTGAAAAGGTCTTAAAAGAAGAACCGTTATTTTTTGGGAGTCCTGAGGGTGAGGTAAAGAGTGAATAAGAATCTTTCAAATGAGGCTCAAACTTGTATTCAGAAAAAACTACAAGGACTCCTGAGCCTACAGTGTTTTTAGGGGAAGTATGAATACCATAATGCAACCAGGATCTACCTAGGGCATTCATGTTCCGATAAGCTCTACCACCAAGTTGCGACACTTCTAAAGCAAAGATGATGGTTCTGTGTCACAACCTGATGGGATCGATCCTATGGTAAAGGAAAAAGACAACGAGATACAAAAATCAGGGTAGAAACCTAGCCTATATGTTCAAGTTGATCGTCGAAAAATACTCAAAACTCAAAAAAAACTGTCCCAATACCCAATCAAATCCCTCCTAAATAACTCTTGAATCACTCTAAATGATTTTTGGTATAAATAAAATGATAAGGGAGGCCAAAAAGTAACAAAAAGAGGCCAAAAAGTCTATAAATAGAAGCTGGCAGCTCATTATCACTATTGCTGATTTGGAAATTGACTCTGGAGACAAAAGCCCCCCTTTGATTGACGTGGTGATTCCGAGAGCTATAGTGGACGAAATGAACTTCTGTCTAGACCAAGTAAGTACAAACTCCCTTATCTTGCATTTCATATTTTTATTTAGGTATTGGGTTTCATTTTCTGGGGGGGCGTTGACCTTTAAAAGGTCAGCCCTAGGTCCACGCGGGTTGTCTCAGGACAGGCCGCGTGTACATTCGGGCAGAGTAAACTCTGCCCACATGTACACGCGACTGTAGCCAATACAACACACGTGGGCCCCCTTATTGAATGCTAAAGACACAAAAAGCAAGGGTTTAACTCTCCTGAACCTTTTTTTTTTATAGGATGTATGTCCATTGGAGAGAAAGAGAGCATGAAGAGGTGAATGAGTTGGTCGGGGAAGACCCCAATGCCGTGGTTACATTGATGCAGTGTGGGTTACTCAATTTTTTTCTATGTATTTTCATGTGGGCACAACCTAGGCTACTGAATGCCTTGGTTGACTACTGGCATCCAGATGCAGAGGCATTCATGTTAGAGGGGTAGTCACTGGTGCCCACAGTCGAGGACATTTACTTTTTGACTGGCCTCTCTAGGAGAGGGGAACTAGTCAATTTCTGGACTTTTCTTGCGGGGCCACATAACATAGCGGAACTGATAGGTCTATACTATGTAGCTGATACAAACCGCGTGAGCACGCAGGAGCCTATAAGCAAGATCACTAACCTATCGCTACAGGCGATAGTATTGCTTATTGGGCGAATTACTGGTTTTGGAGCTCTACATCAGGTGTCCCGCGCATAGATGAACTGTGTTGTCCAGTGCTTAAATGCAAAAGTTTTTTGTTGGAGTGCCACTTTGCTTGAGTGCATGAAGAGGCAATTGACAGATTGCCGTTTGAGGACACATAGGAATTTTGGGTCCAGGACCATTCTGTGTTCATTCTTTTTTTAGAGAGTTCTGAGTTTTAGTCCTCGAGTAGTGGTACGAGGACACCAAGCCTCTCTTCCTGTTGTGTGTAGATGGGCAGTACTACTGCCACGACAGGGTGGTGGAAGGACCAATGAGTCCTTCAATGATTACTTTTTTGCATGGCTGTCATGATAGATACCGATTATAAAGGACTACCCCTATGTCGGGATTGATTTTTCGAGAGACCCGGAGATACCAATACCTCTTGGTGAGGCGCAAGGGGAGATGGGTAAGTCTCCACCTTTGTAGTTTTTTGTGTTGTATATGTAATTTTTATGTTGTTTTTTTATATATATCATTTTTTTGTTATGCCAGAGTATTTGACGGATATGTGTTCATTGTGTGCAGACATGGGACCAGTGCAACCCGCTGACTATGCGAGGAATAGGCATCGTCCTTGGCCAGGGGCCGCACCTGCCGCCGTCGGGGGACCAACAGTAGCAGGAGATCTTCCAGCCAGGGAGTCTGAGAGGGTATTGAGACAGGTTGAGCATAACTTCACTACACTCACTCGCACGGTCCCGATGGTAGAGATTGAGGACCTGCCACTGTCTATGCAGCCTCATGTAGTGGGGGCACCACAGACGTGGGTCCGGTTGCTTTGGAACTCAGCCAATGTTGTGGAACAGTATAACAGAGCCCACAGGCCCTGACTTTATCTAGACATTTTGACGTGCCACGAGCACTACGTGTATATATTTTTTGAGGGCATAAGCCCTTTGACTCGTTATCGGTCCTATTTTTGAGGCGCTTGCGTCCATCCATGTACTCTGGTTACTTTATGATATTATATATGGTTTTTTGGTCTTTTGTGTCTTATGGATCATGTTTGCAAAAATGTATTTACATGCTTATGTTAATGTTCTTTCATATATGTGCAAGATGCCAATCTAAAATTTGATTAGCTAGAGTATTTGTAACTTGATTTAATCTCCTAGGAATATGAAAATATGTAATATAATCAAAGTTTCATTCTAAGAGACGTACCCTAAGGAATCGTCAGTGTAAAGTTGGATCATGAACCCAGTACACTCTATTTAACTAAGACACAACTAGTTGAGTGTCGAGATAAACCCGGAGATGAGAGATACCCAATGACAAAGTGTCATGAAGCAACTCAATAACTGCGCTATACTCGGCAACATTATTTGTGGTGTCACCTAAGCATATCCCTCTGAAAGATAATAATTGGCCTTGGGGTGTAAATATTACCCAAGCTGCGGAGGCAAGCCTCCGAGTGTGTCGACTAGCACCATCTGCATACCCAACGAACACCTTAGAATCACTTGACATATGCCACAATGACGAAAGATAATATCAATGACATGTCCATAACACTAAAAGAAACTAAAAAGTAATAGTACAAAGACTATACATATGTTACAAAAAGTTACCCACATTGACCTCCCTATGAGTAATACTTCTTGAGGTAGAGCCCATTTCTAGGCTCCGCCAAAGCATTCCCTTCAAAATCAACCAGATGATAAGTGCCCTTTTTTAATACCTCTTTTATGATGAAAGGTTCGAACCACATGGGTTTGAATTTGCCTACCCCCAGGGGGTCCTTATCTTGGTCATAGACCAGGACAAGGTCACCTTTAGAGAAAATCTGAGGACGAACAGACCTATCATATTGACACTTGACCTTATGTTTGTGAGCCTCATTGGCCAGGGCCACATCATGACGCTGCTCAAGGTATACTAACCGTTCTTCAAGTGGAAAAGTGTCTGGAAATAATTGTACTGCCAACTTTAGAGACGGGATCTGACATTCGATGGGAAAAACTGCCTCCAGCCTGTAAACGAGTTGAAAAGGTGAGAATCCAATTGCAGTCTTAACAGATGTTCTATAGGCCCATAATGCCGATTATAACATCAAATGCCAATTTGACTTGGCTAAGTTGATAGTTCATTGTAGAATGGTCTTAAGAGTTTTATTTATAGCTTCCACCTGCCCATGTGCTTGGGGATAGTAGGGTGATGAATGTTCTTGCCGTAACCCAAGGTTTGATGTTAACTCGATCATCATTTGGTTCTGAAAGTGACTGCCATGGTTAGTGAAAATCTCCCTTGGGACGTCGAACCTTGCTATTATCTGATTGAATAAAAAGAGAGCTGCAGTCTCTCCATCATCTTTAAACGTTAGCATAGCTTCAACCCACTTTGTGAAATAGTCTACAGCTATGATGATATAACGGTGCCCCTTTGCTGAAGGAGGGTTGCAAGTAGTGTAATCAATCCCCTACTTGGTGAAGGGACCAACTGTGATGATAGGAAAAATGGGAGCAAGATGTGCCCTCATCTTATGAGAAAACATTTGACACGGATGGCACTTCTTGACCGATTCGATACAATCTTTGATAAGTGTTGGCCAGAAGTAACCTACTCATAGAATCTTTTGGGTTGTTTCCAACCCAGACAAATGACCGTCACAAGCTCTAGTATGGAAATCGTTAAGCACGATAACTGCTTCCTCATGAGTGAGACATCGACGTAGGATGCAGTCTACACCTCTCCGATACAATGTATCTTCGATTATGAGATAATTCTTAGCCTGATGGCGTATGCGTCGACGCTCATCGCGAGAAGCAGTGGTGGGGCACTTCAAAGTCTGGATATAGATAAGTATATCTCCATACCAGGGATCTAAAGATGTGATAAAAAACATATCTTCTCGGATAGGCGATTCTTCAAGCACAACATCACCTGACTCAACCGGAAGTTCCAAAATGAGTTCTACGAAGACCAGTGACTTTTTGGACTTTGCTGAAACGAAGTCTAATTCAAACTCTTGGAGGATGACTATCCATCTACTGATTTTTCTGCCTATTACCCATCATGTCAACATGTACTGGAATGGATTCACGACAACAATGATAGTGGTCTTGCGAAACAGAACATAATGACGAAACCATTGAATAGTATGAACTACCGCCAACACAAGTTTTTTGATGTGAGAATAATTAAGTTCCAATCCTATGAGACCTCGTCTCAGGTAATAGATCATGTATTCTGAGAACAAGTCATCTTCCTAAACTAAAACCATGCCAATGGTTGACTCTGTTGCAACCAGATATAATAAGAAATCTTTGTTATAGTTAGGTGGCCAAAGCAGAGGTGCAGTTGTGAGGGCATGTTTCAATGCATCGAAAGAGCATTGAGCCACATCGTCCCAGTAAAAGGAAACATCTTTCTTCAGTAAGCGCATAAAGCCCTTGGTGATTTTGACATAGTAGACTCTGAAGTTGAAGGATTGTGCATGGGGGGGGCAACTGAATTATTACCTCAACCTTGAGAGGATCAACCATGATCCCTATTGTTGATACTATGAAACCTAACAATCATCCTGATGTTACGCAGAAGCTGCACTTGTTTGGATTCAAGTGAATCCGAAAGTGGCGACAACGTTCAAATATAAGTTGGAGGTGTGTGGGATGATCCGTTCTCTTGTGAGATCGTGATGCTAAATCATCTAGATAAGCCTCAACTATATGCTTGAGGTCATGAAAAGCAAAAGACATGGCCTACTGAAAGGTGGCTCCAGCATTTTTGAGACCAAAAGGCATTTTACGATATGCGAAATGTACCCCACGGGAAGATTAATTCCATTTTGTGTTGGTCTTCGGGTTTGATTTGAATTTGGTTATATCTTGAAAAATCATCCATGAAAGAAAAGGCTTCGCAACTCGCACGTTCATCAATGATCTGGTCGATGAATGGTGTGGGAAAATTATCTTTGGGACATGCCTTATTCAAATCATGGAAGTCTGTACATACACGAATCGTGCCTTGTTTTTTATTCACTGGCATGGGATTTGACACCCATTGGGTCAAATAGATAGGATATATAAACCCAGCTTTTAGCAATTTCTCAACCTCAACCTTAATGGCTGCTGCTTTCTTAGGATTAACTGGACGAAGCTTCTACCGAACTGGCTTGGCATGGGGATACATTGTGATTTCATGTTCAATGATTCTTGGATCGATGCCTGGCATTTCCTCGTAAGACCAGGCAAAAACGTCGCGAAATTCTTTGAAAAGATCTTGTAGATTTGAATCTCTTCGAGGGAGCAGTTTGCTCAAACGAAGACATTCTCCATGACACCATGGTTTCGGGAGATATTGAGCGGTAAGGTTTTAGCAATAGTTTTCATATTACCCTCATCATAAATCTCGTGTGTAGCTAAGGGATTAATAATACAAGACCGCTCTCCCATCATGGTCACGGTGAATTCTCCCGCTTCAATTCGACTTAACTTTGGGAGGAAGTATGATCTGTGATGAAGATCTTCCCAGGGTTTATCTGGACTAGTCATTGCTTCAATTATTGCTTCATCAGAGGGCAAGACTAAGTCCAATGAATCGGTGTGAGTGAGAGAACCCTGAGCCCAAACAAGCTCTAGAAGTGGATCTAACTCTTGTGCAGGAGTTGGATCAATGTGGGCTGAAGTTTGCTGGACTAAAGAGTACGCTACTTCAGCTGTAGATAAGGGCATGGACATGCCCTGGTGTCCTATCCCATCCATCATGGCCGATGGCGAAGGAAGTGTCCATGGATCATTGAAGTAAGTCGTGCGGAACGATGAAACTTGAAAAATCTCAACCTTATGGTGATTGGATATAAACTTGATATCACCATGAGGGGGCGCGTAATCAAAGGTACCCATCAAAGATGGGCACAAACCAACCCCTACGTTGATGACACCTGGTTGAGGATTATCAATCATCGGGACCATGGATGCCCCCAAATCAGGGTCAGGTCTGGAGAAGGACAATTGATCGATGGTCACTATTCGACCTTCGTGTGGAAACAACAAGACCCAGAAAACTGTAGCAACCACAACTTGCATGGCATAAGTCCAAATCCTTCCTAATAAGAGGTTATAGTCGAGGGGAGCATCAACTACCTCTACTTTGACACATACGATCTTCCCTCCTAATTGCACAGGGAAAGAAGGAACAATACCATGTGGTTGGAACAAATGACTGTCAAAAGCGATGAGGAGAGTAGGCGACGGAGACAAAATGGGCTGGCCAATGACCTTCCAACATGCCAACGACATAACACATGTCGAGGCACCCTCATCAACCACTATGCGGAAGATATTCTGTGTAAAAGTTTTTGTGGGATAAGCCACTACTATCTGAAACACTACGTGGTAAGGTAGACGAGGTTTTAAGTCGGTTGTATCCAGCATGATTGTACCCAGATTACAAGTCTCGGTAGATCCTAAAGCGGTTAACAAGGCTTTCCTCTGGGAAGGGCAGCTTTGGAGGACCTCCAAAGCAGAAATTGCACAAGGGGTTTGTGATAAATCCTCCACCATAGAGTAGTTCTGGGCGGCCCAAGCGTTTAGGTTATGAGAAGCTTTTTTAAATGGACCTTTGGGAATGCGTGCCATTGTTTCTTCCAAAGTCTTCTCAATCTATAGAGGAAGAGATGGGAGGTCAAATTCTTTACCCTTCTCAGAAGTGCTTGGTTTACTATAGTCATGTGCTCTATTCGATATAAAAGCATCACCCCTAACCATATATACGTTCGCAGATGCGAGGTTGTTTGGAGGCGGACAGGGTTCTTGGCTGCCCCCTTCTGTGCTTGCAGAGGATTGAGTTAGATTTTGACCATGTTGAAATGGATTGGTCAACACCATCTGCTGTTGCTGCGTGACAAATTTTTGGGCCTCTGCAAGTCGAGGACATAGATGGGTCGAGTGGTCTTCTGCGCACAAGTTGCATGGATACCTCGCCTTCCGTTTTTCAATGTTGTCCCCGCCAGCATTATCGGTAGGTTTTTTATCCCCCTTACCCTTCTTTTGTTGTTTTTTCTTTCCTTTCGGTTGCTGGGTGGCCTTTGGGTTAGTTGATTGCACTGTGTGTACTTCTGACACTTGGGTAGGGGGAGCAGCCAAAGTAGTAGTTTGGCTGGCCACTGTGTGTTGTATAGATAACTGTTGCAACTGCTTCGTCAATTGCTAAATGGGCTTTGTGTGTGCTGAACCAACAATACCATCGACATGTGGTCCAACTCTCTATCTAGTTTTATCCAGTATTGAGCGTGGCATATCTAGTAAGATGTTGTATAATAAACAGGACTGAGAATATATGAGCTCAAATTGTTGAGCTCTCATGATGGCGTCTTCTTCGGAGAATACACCCGATGTTGCGACGTCTTTGGATAACTGCAAGACCAAAGACTTAAGGAACCACTCAAGCAGGAATGCTGGTGGGACTGGCACCTTAATGAGACTCTTCCGTTGTCTCCATTCTCGGATGTGATCAGAGATATGGTTCGCTGTCGTCTGCTCGAAATTGGCCAGCAGCTCGATGCCAGCGTCGTATCTCATAGGTAACTGAAAATGGTTTAGGAAAGCCATTGCCAGCTCACCAAAGGAAGAGTATCTTGAGCGATAGAGCTCAATGTACCATTTTGCAGCACTCTCAATGAGAGTACATTGAAACAATCGCAATTGTACGGAGTCATCTTTCAATGAGTTAGATGAGAACCAAAGATGGAAGGTAGTCACATGATCTCCTGGATCTTCATTAGGCTTAGCTTCGAACTTTGGAATGTCTGAAGGCAACTTCGTCAGCATAGGGGGCCAACGCAGATCATGACAAATGGGGTCATTCAACAGCCTTGTCAAATTAGGCAAGTGCAAAGTCGCCAGGAAGGGTAGTTTGGGTTGTTGGTGATAACCTGGGAAAAAGGGGCCTGGAGTTTGACTGGCACCAGGTTGCTAGGAAAAGTTTGGCTACTGGCCTAGATTTTGGTAGAAACCATGGCCTTGGCCAGTGTATGGATTTTGCATAGGTGGAGACATCATCGGCTAATTTCCCATATAGGACATAGATGGTTGGGCATGCTTTAT
>JASDQU010107461.1:102821-126845 GCA_032191745.1 Picea mariana | reverse complement strand
ATGCATCATATACCAATGGAACCACATCGATCCATCTTCATCATGTATCAATGACAACTCATTGATCCATCTTCATCTATGCATTCTCATCAAGGACTATATATATTATATTACATCAATTATCAATCAATCAATCCTTTGACATCAATCAATCACTTGACATCAATCAATGACATCAATCAATCAAACCATTGGCATCAATGAAAACATGATCCAACATTTCCCACGCGTTTAGCATCATTGGATGTCATGCTGAGATTCCTCAGCCTCTTTGGCAGTCGAGACTCTTCGTCTTCTCTGGCATAGTCGAGCTTATACTTTCTTTTTCAGTTACAAAATTCAACACTCATCCACTTGTTAGTCCCTCTAAGAATCGTCTTCATTCACTGGAAGAAGCTTGGAGACCCTTCAGCTCCTCTGATGATCACACAGAGGTCTCTTCGAATCCTTTGGTAGAGACCATCAATGGTTTCCAGCAGTTAGACTGCGAGGAGCAACATTATCCCTTCGATCGTGCCCAAAATCCCCTGCACCGTTGGATTGACTTCATGTGATCTTGCGTTTATTTCGCCAATTCACATTTCGGTATTTCGGGATCCCCGTGGTAAATATTTCATTACTTTCCATGTCTCGATCCTCGAATATCTGAAATGGAGCTTGTCTGAACTAGCTCCTTCCTTTCTCGTGACCACCAGCGGTGACCATAGGCTGTGCCAAAAGGCATTTCATATTTCACAAGTTTTTAAACTTCATCGAGTCTAATCGACGGTTGAAATCTCCATAGATCTGATGGTCCAGGTCTTATCGTGATCTCGTATCTCGCGAGTTTCCACACCATGCTTTGTTGACTCCAATTCAGTGAAATTCCAATCGCTTGCCACTTGTCCTATGATTCGACGGTCTAGATCAGATCTTGAATCAATGGCTTCGATCATATCGCGATTTCGCATATCGCGATTTCACATATCGTGATTTCGACATTCTTACTGCAAAGTGTTTCGACACTCCAACTTTCGGTATCCAAAACCTTGAAATGGGGTTGGATCAACGATCCACATCAAACCTTGATCTGATGGCTCAGATCATTTCGCGATTTCAACATTCTTGTGGTATTGTATCTTGACTCTCCAAGTCGCGATTCGTGAAACCCCGAAATGGAGTCTTTGACATGCTCTGATCTTCTACCACATGTCCCTCTTGGATCAACGGTCAAGATTTTATTGAGGCTTCGCAACTCCACGAGCCTTCGTTGTGCCTGATCAATGGTTCAGATCAGTCCTCGATCCGATGGTTAGGATTAATTCGCGATTTCACATATCACGATTTCGAGATGTTAGGGAACCCCGTTCCTTTGACTCTCCAGTCAGCGAAATGACGATCTTTCACCATGTGTCCTATGGATCCAATGGTCCTGATCTTGTCGTGATTTCGCATATTGCGATTTCGGGACTCCTGTGGTAGGATTTCTTGACATCTCCATCTCTGGATTTTCGAAATCCCGATAGCCAAAACTCTGAAATGGAGTTGGACCACCGCTTCGATCTTGCACTTTAAAGAACGTGCAGGTTCTTCTTGATCCAACGATGGTCGAAAATTATGCTCAAATCTGATGCCTGAGATCTGTTCTCCTCTTTTGTGCGTTCTTCTTGTCTACAATCTGATCTAAGAATCCTCCTTCTTTCGGGAATTTAAATGGGATCCAATGATCAATGACGCTTCTCCTCCCGAGCTTAGGCACTACGTTTGACTTTGCGCTAATTCCTCCTGAGCTTACTTTTTCCTTGTTTTGCCTTCGCTGCATACTCTGATCTTGCCATCAGTGACAAGCACATACTGCCTGTAAAGCATGCCAACCATCCTCTGCACTATCTCTTCTGATCTTATCGAGCTTGCTCTGCAGTGTCTTCCCAAAATACTTCTGGTTCCCATCTGTTACATTCTTCCTGTACTCAAGCCATCATCATTGTTGTACTTTCCATCAATGAAAAGCATACGCTGCCTGTAAAACATGCCAACACTAAGGGTAAGATTAATCGTAAGCTATTGACTGCTAAGATAGAGATTCAAACACCTGATAGGTATAATTCTCATCAAGGGAAAGGATGACTGCCTTACCCTCAACAAAAAGTATCCTGCACAAGCACGCTACTGTTAATCTAACAACAAGCATGTGAATGTAAGCTGTATAGAGACAGAGGGCATGTACACGTGGGCTGACCTTGTACAGGCTACATGTATATCTAAACTCTGAGAAAAAAAAGAAAACAAACAACCCAAAACCAGGAAAAGATCACTAATAT
Source organism: Picea mariana (assembly GCA_032191745.1). NCBI lineage: Eukaryota > Viridiplantae > Streptophyta > Pinopsida > Pinales > Pinaceae > Picea > Picea mariana. The sequence goes on along the minus strand of JASDQU010107461.1, from coordinate 124,545 downwards.
TGATAACTAGGATCCCTTGAAGGCTTGGACACTCTTTTTAACAGAAAAAACAAATAATGTAAGGAAAAATCATAAAGAAAAACAATCTGAGATAAGACTACAAACAACCAAGACTTAGACAGAATTCTAGAAAACCCCTGAGAGTATATGATTCTGATAGGGAAGAGGATGATTGCCTCAAAAATTCTCTGGGCTCTACACGCTACTGCTACTTCTTCAGCTAGCATTCACACGGGGGTTGTAAGAGAGTAGGGCACGGGTACACACATGCAGACCTTATGCAGGGCGTGTGTACCTCTGTGGGTCCCGAAAAAACACAATCAAGCAAATCAGAGAAAGCTGGTATGGAAAATCAAACTCTTTGCTAGCTCAGACTTTACAGAAACTAAAAAAAAAACCAGCAAAAAAAACCTGTCTTTTTCTAAAAACTACCCAAAAAATAAAATTCCAAGAACCCTAGAGACGTCCCCAGTATGGTCGCCAATTCTTTTGTGAGGGAAATATCCTTACGGACTAGCAAATAGGGTTATGCTTTGCATGCAGATATGACCAAGAGAAAATCTACTTTCTACCTTCGTCCCCAGACTTAAATCCTATTTCTTTTCAGTAAAACATGGCTAGATCAACCTACCTTATTCCAGGCGTTTGATGTCGATCCCTTGTCGCACTTGATCACTTTTTCGCAGTTCTCCTTTCCAATGCTAACCTACATACAAGACAAGCAACAACTACACATGCATCTTACCTATAGACTAATAGGTTAGAAATTGAAACATGTACTTAACAAATTATGAATAACTCATGAATTGGGACGGGAAAAACATTTTCTTTATTACTTTGAATGAGTCAACTTACAAAAAGTTGAGACCGGCCACTACTCCACGAACTTGATCCTGGGCTCCTCTTCAACTGTCCTCCAACTTCTTTGCTTTGTCTCTCTTCTAGCATAAGGATGGCTAAAGGGTTGGGACAATGGGAATATGTAAATGGGCATAGTTTCTTTGCTATATTTTTCCTCTTCCAAATGGGACCCCTAGCCCTTCTTTTATAGGTTAGAAGTAGCTAGGTATTTGGATGAACCCTCGGTCATGCATGGCCGGGAGTTTCAGTTAACTCACCTAGAGCTATGTGGCCCGTCGACAACTTTCCTTTTTTCATGCTTTTGTCGGTCCACGCGGGTTGTTTGAGGTCAGCTAGCATGTACACGCATGCAGTAATGGAGTAGGGTGCGTGGGCCTTTATAAAAGAGGATTTTTAAAGAGTTGTTCAATAGTGATTTGGCAAAGAAGGGATCTGAGATGGCCTGATGCTAGGTAAGCATGGATGGTGCAATTTAGGGTTATAAAAGGTAGGAAAATTGTCTTTAGGACATGCCTTGTTAAGGTCACTATAATCAACACACACTCAGATAGTGCCTTGTTTTTTGTCAATGGGTATGATGTTGGACACCCATTCAGTTAGGGGCACAAGATAAATAAAACCAACATTCAATAATTTTTTAACATCTTCCTTAATTGTTGCAACTTTCCTTGGATGAACTGGGTGGATCCGTTGTCAAACTGGATGGGTTCTGGAGTAAGTTTTAATTTCATGGACAACAATTCATGGGTTGATTCCTAGCATCTCTTCATAAGAGCAAGAGAAATGTCATGGAATTATTTTAATAGGGAAGTATAAGGTTCGATTTATTCAGGGGAACAATCTGTGCCTATCTGGATGTTTTCCACAACCCCAGGTTTAGCTGAAATGTCAATGGAAATGTTTTTGGAAATGTTTTCCAAATTTCCTTAAGACAAAATAGGATATGATGTGAAAGGTAAGAGGGATGGATCTCGAATATCATTCAAAACAATGGGTTTGTATTTGGGTTTCTTTCTTCTCTCCATTGTGCAGGAAGGATGATCGATGGTGAGAATCTTCCCAAGGTTTATCTTGCAAAGTCATGACTTCCATAATGGCTTCGTCTGAAGGTAGGTATGAGGTTGAGAAAGTCATGTGACGTTGAAGTGTTATTAACCCAATATGGAAAGGAAAATTGATCTAGTTCATCATCCAGTAGGAGGCTAGAATGAGAATCAGTAGATTCTCCTGCAGATTGTATCACCAAATCCACCAATTCCATCGGTGATAGTGGCATGGTGTCTCCATAATATTTTATTTTCGATGGCTGAGGAATTACCGAGGGGTCATCATAACCGATGGGTTTACCTGTAACTGCAGAGATCATATTAATGGATCCTCTTGGGGTTATTTCTGGTGGGGGGAGGGGAAAATTCCCCATTAAATATGGATAAAGGCCTACCCCAATGCTTTCACATCCTGAAGAAGACTCTTACAAAAGGGACATTTGCATTAGGATTGATTCACATGTCTGGTGTGCAAAAGTCTAGTTGATATAGAGTGAGGATCTTCAAAGGGTGAAGAAATTTGACAAGTCGAAAGACACTAGACGCAACATCCTTCATGGCATAAAACCAAGTGTGATCTAAAATCAAATTACAGTTGAGTGTGGCGTCAATCATTTCAACTTCTACATAAACAATTTATCCCATGCATTCAACTGGTAACGAGGGGAGAATTTTGTGGGGTTTGAAAAAATGTCCGTCAAAAGATTTAAGGATGGTTTCAGATGTGGTAAGTTGTGGAGAACCAAGAGATTTCCAACATGTCAAGGACATGATGCATTTTGTGGTGCCTTCATCGAGCATTATTCAAAAAACATTTTTATTGAGAGATCAAACAATGATCTTTATTGCTAATTGGTGTGATAGGCGCCACTCATTTTAGTTTGTTTCTAAGGAAATAACATTAGATTTTGCAGGTTTGATTCCACCAATGGCTAATAACAAGGCCTTACACTGCGTAGGAAAAAACTACAGTACTTTGAGTGCTGACATGGCACAAGGGGCTTTGGAAAGGTCTTCTACTATACTATAGTGTTGGGCTACTCGAGCATTGGGATTATGTGTAGTTCGACAAAGTAATCCCTTTGTAGGGTGTATGGAAGTTTTGAAAGTCAGTTTATCTAGTGTGAGAGGGCCATTGGGTGGGGTAGTTGAGGGGGGATCCTTAAGTAAGAATCGTCTTCTGGAGAATCATAATTCTTGGCTCTAGTAGATATGGCCACAGATTTAACCATCAAGATATTCACTAATGGGGACTTGGGGTTGCCCCCTGGTGGGGGTGCTTGTGTTCCCGTGATAAGTTGTTGTTGTTGGGGAAGAAATGATTTGTTAAAACTATTGGTGTATAATGGGATGTTCCTCACTCGAGATATTGATGAATTTCAGTGAGACGTGGACAATCTTTAGTGAAATGATCCTCTTTACAAGTCATGCAGGGATATTTGGCCTTTCTCTTTTTCGTTCCCTCAACGTTTTTTTCTTTGGGTTTAAGTTAGGGCTGCTCATAAGAGTTTTTATTTTTCTTATTATTACCCTTCTTTTTTTCTCCGGATTGTTGTGGTTTTTTTGGCGTGGTTGATTGCACCATATTAACCTCGGAGGTTTGGGCAGGTTTCTTACTCAGAGTGCTAGTATTGACAAATGAGCTAGGATTGGTAGCTTTAGTCAATTGGCTATGTTTCCCAGTTATCTGACCAGTTGTATATGTGGAAACAAGATCGATCATACCATCGGCATGGGGTCCAGGTGTTGGTTTGGTTTGATCATTTGATGGTCGAGGAGCATTAGGAATCAGGTCATATAACCTGTCATATTGAGAGTATACCAAATCTAAATACTGGGCTCGAATGGTATCTTGTTCCTCGGTAATGACACCTCCAATGGCAACATATCGAGCAATAGGTGGCAAAAGGGACTTTGTGAACCAATCAACTAATAATTGATCCCTAATTGTGGCTTTGATTAATCATCATCGACGCCTCCACTCGTGAATGTGATCTAAAATATGAGTGGAAGTGTTAAGTACCAAAGATATAAATACAAAATACACCAGAATAGATCCAAGAAGAATATATGAAAACCACAATTTATTATAAGAAAACCCTTGAGGTAGGGAAGCACCATACAATGGACCATATTATGGAAGGGATAATCTCTTGTTCACTTGCCTCTTCAAGGGGGAATCCTCATATTTATCTACGACTCACAATACATAACTTCTCTTCATATCCCATTACATTGCTTGAACCCCTTTATATAGTGCTACCATCACCTAAGAACATTCTAGAGGAAGAATCTTCTAGAAGTAGAACTTTCTAAGAAATCCTCTTAAATTTATTATATCTAACTACCTATTTATTATATATAACTACCATAGTGGGCCTTATTTAATAATAGAGTGGACCTATTCCACCTTACATTGAATGGCCTCCACTACCTCTTTAGCTACCTAACATTCCATCCCCCTTATGAAAGCGTTGTCATCAACACTTGTTATGAGGGTGGACAACCATATACCAAGGTCCCATGGATAATTGTGGACCATAATGTTGAAGAAGATTGGAGAACCAAGGTCCCATGTATAAATGTGAGCCACTATGATGAAGTAGTTAAAATGCCACTGTGAACCTGGGTCCCATGTCCAAGTGCTCATGTGAACTCCACGCTGAAGATATTGGAACTTGGGAACCAATTGAAAATGATGCTCTAAAGATTGACATTGGTCATGTGGATCGAAATATTTATAACAAAAACAAAAGGCATTCATTGTGATTGGAGAATAATAAAACTGAAGAAGAATATGTAGAGAATGATCATGTTTACTCTCGAGGAAGTTCTCTACCCGAGGGGGAATAGAGCAATCAAATAGAAGATAGAAGTGGTTATCATCCCATAAATGACAACTATCCATATACCAATCATCACAATCATTCTCCAAAGCATACCAAGCATACACTTCTTGATGATATTGATTAATGATGTTCACCAAAGAATATTTCTCTTGGATGCTCGACAAGGACTCATGAATACTACGAAAACCATCCTTGAGACCTTCTTGAAAGTTATGCAACATGTCATGCATTTGGGATTTGAATGATTCAATCGTGTGTAGAATTTCCTTGAAGGTTTGAGAGTGAAAATCCATTGGAAACACAACATAAAATATACCAAAATAAATCTCTATAAATTATCTATCTAATGGGTCTGATCTTTTAGCAATCTGAACACCCTATGAAAAGTCATGGACTCTACAGTCCCGTTCCCGTCACGAAAAACACTACAAAATGGTTGATTTTAAATTAACGATATCTTCACATATGTAACTCTGATTCAGACAAATTGTTTTTTGAATTTGGGTGAAATTGTGAGAGGAACTCATAAAATAGAAAAAACACACGGTCATCTGCGAAAACCCCCCTGAAAATTTGCAGATTTTAAAACGCAAATAGTTTTACTTCCCAGACTCCATTTCAGACGACTGTTTTTTTTAACTTGGGTTTTTTTTTATGAGAGGAAATTATATATACAACCAGTTTCTACAAATTTTTCACCAAAACTTACAGAAATCGTCCAGAATGTCGCGACCCTTTTTCCAAAAAAATAAATCTGTAGAAAAAATAAAAATATTTGCCCACAATGCCTGCCAAGGAAAGTGCTCTGATACCAATTGTTAAGTACATGAACAGATCTGAATATAATCTCAAAACAAACCCACAATATCAACAAGAATAATGCAAACCATTCACCAAAACACTCAACACAAGAATGTAGACAAAACCCTTGAGGCAGGGTAACACCATATATTAATCCTTAAAGAAGGATAACACTCCTCAAACAATGCTTGATACTTTCACAATATTCTTTAATATGTTTCATTACATTGCTTACACTTCTTTATATATATCTATCTATCTCCTAGGAACCATTTAGAGAGCCTTCTCACAATTATTACATATAACTACCATAGTGGACATTTATTAATATAGTGGACATAGTCCACCTTACATTTAATGACCACATTCTCTATATTAAATGATTTTCACTAATAATACATAACCACATTCCCATTGGGTACCTCCCTAGGTACCCCATATTATCTCCCTAGGTATACTACATTTGTTAAATACCTGAATAGATCTAAAGATAAATCTCAAAATAAACCCACAATATCAACAAGAATAATCCAAACCATTCACCAAAACACTCAACACAAGAATGTAGAAAAAACCCTTGAGGTAGGGTAACACCATATATTAATTCTTAAGGAAGGATAACACTCCTCAATAAATTCTTGATACATTCACAACATTCTTCACTATGTTTCATTACATTGCTTACACTTCTTTATATAGCTCTATCTATCTCCTAGGAACCTTCCAGAGAGCCTTCTCACATTTATTACATCTAACTACCATAGTGGGTCTTTATTAATATAATGTACCTAGTCCACCTTACATTGAATGACCACATTCTCATATATTAAATGATTTCCACTAATAATACATAACCACATTCCCATTGGGTACCTCCCTAGGTACCCCATATTACCTCCCTAGGTATACTACATTCTACCCCCCTTCACATGTTTCGTCCTCGAAACACAAGAAGAAACCATACAATATGACCGACTAAGCAATGTAGCCAACTGGTACCAAGTATGACCATCCATCCATCCTAATGGAAGTTGAACATGATGTCCATTTGTTGCCTTGCCACCCTGATCTTTCTCTACATCATGTCGGAGTTGCCATTAGATTGTTTTTGTGGCATGATCTCTTCTCGTAGTGCTAGTAGTCTTCCATGCACCTTCTTTTGATTGGTTTCCTTTCTGGTTCCCTACTGGCGCATAATTGTGTTGATTTTCATGCCCTTGCTTAGATGACTGATGTTTCCCGATATTATGTGGATGGCTATATACAACAACTATATGAATCTTTTCTTTTTCTTCAAATCTTCAACACATTGTTCCTTTGAGTCAATGACCTCCTTATATTCCTGATGATGTCTTTCTTGTGGTTTTTCTTCATCTCCTTCTGTAGACTCTACCTCTGATTCAACTTCAGACTCAACAATAACTTCTTTGCTAGCCTCTATGGGCCCATCTTTTTTTACTAAGAGACACATCCTACAATGTGATTTTCTTTTTCTTGTACCACAACTTCAAAAACTTCTTTTGCACATTAATATTAATGTTACCCACTGATTCTATCCAAGAATACCCCAAAACAATATCCACTTCATCCATATCCATAGCTTAAAAATATGAATGCAAGACATATTTATCCATATTGAGCTTCAAATCCTTAAAAATTTTAATATTTTCACCCTCAACTTGTGTTTACTGAATATTCTTTGCATAAAAATTAACCAACTGAACATTGATAAAATTATGCATGCAACTAGGGTTAATAGAAACAATAATCTTCTTCTTATGAATACAACCATGAACCTGTAATATAGACTTTCCATATGAAAATAAACCCTTTCTTCTCTCATCATCCTTACACTTTGTATGAGACCACTTGTCTAAATCTAATTTTACATATGCTTCATCAGAAAGTGTCATCAACTCATTATAATTAAATGAGTTCCACCATATCCAAGCATCTTCTTGGAAACCATAGTGTAGACACATTCTCCAGTGATCTTTCCATGTGGACTTTTGATATGGTATATATTCTTCAATACTAGGGTCATCATCCTTTTCAGTCAAAATCATCTTGCTTACAGAAATATTCAGCAAAAACTAGAGTTTATTAAATAACTTACTATGCAAATTGCGTGACTTTTTTTGGAAAAACCCTGAAAAATGGCCAAATTTAAATGCTCATAACTTCACCTTCTAGACTCCATTTTGGCTGATTTGTTATTTGAAATTGGGTAATTTTCCGAGAGGAATTCAAATATCCAATTTGTTTGGCCAAATTATGCTAAATTTTTTTTAGATATGAACCTGACGTGCGTCGCCCTCTTTTTTCCTAGAAACAATCTGTAAAAAGAGAAAAAACATTTCTCCCTTTATTTGGCTAAGGAAAGTGCTCTGATACCACTTGTTAAGTACCAAAGATATGAATAAAAAATACACCAGAATAGATCCAAGAATAATATATGAAAACCACACTTTTTTATAAGAAAACCTTTGAGGTAGGGAAACACTATACAATGGATCCTATTATGGAAGGGATCCTCTCATGTTCACTTTCCTCTTCGAGGAGGAATCCTCCTATTGAATTACCACTCACAATACACAAATTTTCTTCATATCCCATTACATTGCTTGAACCCCTTTATATAGTGCTATCATCACCTAAGAACATTCTAGAGGAGGAATCTTCTAGTAGCAGAACTTTCTAAGAAGTCCTCTTAAATTTATTATATCTAACTACCCATTTATTATATCTAACTACCATAGTGGGCCTTATTTAATAATATAGTGGACCTAGTCCACCTTACATTGAACGACCTCCACTACCTCTCTAGCTACCTAACAGGAATTTGATTGTCATAACGAGGTTAAAATCTCAGTACTGGTCTCATATTGAATAGGTAATTGAAAGTGTGTCAAAAATGTCACGGAAAGGGAATTAAAGTTGTAAAAGGAGTTACGCAACGGTTCTATATACCATTTGGTTGATGATCCTATAAGTGTTCGCTAGAAAAGACGTAATCAAATAGAGTCATCCATTAAAGAGTTTGAAGAACACCATAGATGGAAAGTCATCACATGATTATTCAAATCTTTTGCAGGTTTTTCGTTGAATTTCAGAATGTTCGATGGAGTTTTTGCAGGAATGGGGGGCCAACAAATGGAATGGCGTATGGGATCATTAGTCAACCACAAAATATCTAGAAAATATAAAGTTTCCAAGAACGAGAGTTGTTTATTGACCTGTGTAGGTTGGTGATATGGTCCTCTATCGTGAGGTGGTTTTTCTGGAGGTCCTCCTCCATAAGGTGGTCCTCCTCTATAGGGTGGTCCTTCGGGAGGTCCTCTTCCATAAGGTGGTCCCTCAGGGGGTCCTCCTCCATAAGGGGGTCTTCTAGGAGGTTTTCCATCATAGGGTGGTCCCCCAAGAGGTCTACTACCATAGGGTGGTCCCCAAGGGGGTCCTCCAGGAGGTCCACCACCATTGGGTGGTCCTGAGGGGGTCCTTGAGAAAGTCCACCGCCATAGGGTGGTCATCCTCTTGGTTGGGTCACAATTATAGGGTTGATAGGTTGATTGTGTTGGTTCCATATAATATTCTCCATTCCTGGATATGAGTGGCCTGAAAGTAGGATGGTGGTAGAAGGAGTAGTTTGGCCCCATGTTGGTTGTTATCCGATAGTTGGGAGTTGCCCCCCAGTTGATTGTTTCCCCCAGGGAAAGTATGGCCCTGTGGCTGGGAGTTTCCCCCCAGTGGGTGGTTTCCCCCAGTTGAATAGAGGTTGGCTCTCGATGGAAGGGTATGCCTCTATTGAAAATGATTTGGAAGCTGAGGGTTTCCCCCCCGACTAGATGTTGACCAGATAGTTTCCCTGAGTACAGGGGTTGTCCCCCAGTGAAAGGTTGGATCATAGATTTTTTTTTTCCTAAACCCATTAGTTTACTCCTCTGGGGAGGTAATCCTCCAGACGAAAGTTGTTGTCCCAAAAGGTTTAGATCACCTCCTAGGAATGGTGGAGTAAATAGAGGTTTCCCCCCAGTGGAGGGTGTATAAAGTTGGGCCCTTAAGGGTGGTGCTAAGATGGTTGGGACGACTTGTGAGATAGATGTCAAGGTCGATGCTTGGGTTGGAATCATGTTCAATTGAGCCTATTGTAATGTAGAGTGTATAAGGGAGGTACGAGGGAAAGAAGTTTGAAACATATGGGTCATGTCAGTTGTTGGGGGGATGAGGAGCATGTGAAGATGCATGTGAAGGATCTTGATAGAAGAGTTTAAAAGTTGAGTCAATAGTTGTGTCTAACCAATTGAAAATGTCGTGGCCAAAGGGTTGTTCAAGGGTCTGGATAGGATTGGATGGACCATAAACTCGTGGTGGTGTGGTGAATTCTTTCGATGGGTGGTGTTGTTGGGATTCCATGTTCACAATGTTTTCGAAAGGTACAACTGGTAGACAAGGGTAATTAGTATTAGGTTTAGGTTCTCCAGAGGAGTTTACCTGTATGAGGATGGGGCCAAGAGGATCATTCAAGGGTGGATTTGCAGGAGGGACAAAGCCTTCTTGAAAATTGGCTCCCTTTGGGAATTCGATCAAAGRAGTAAGAATTCTTCTAGATTCAGAGTGGTTTTCTTCGTTGAGTTATTCTCGAGGATGGTCTTYGGGTGAATTGGGAGGCAAGGGTTAGTAATGTAAAGGAGGTAAACCTTGCATCCTMCGAGACCTATGCAAGTCTTGKTCGGCTAGGATGGAATTATGACAATGCCAATCCTAAATCCAACTAAAGGAAACAAACAACACACGCTAAGAAATCTAGGAATCAAGCAAATAAACCAAAACTTATCACAATGAGCTTACTAGTTGGTGATGAAATCCAACATCGTAGGAACATGTGAGAAGGGGCTAGGGTGAGCAGGTGGATTAGTTACGTTGGTGGCCTACTTAATGGACTTACACCTTGGTGCAAGCTCCCCAACGGTCTATTCGTGGGTTACCCTCCAAGGAGCCTGAGTGAGTTTGACCACCATCTAAGCTAGGTACAACAAAGAATCCCCTTCGTCGTCACCTTGTGTATAGAACCTAAGGATTATGGCCACTAGGGTTACCAACTTGTAGTTAGCCTCCGGGCGGGTATAGTCAGCAGTCGAGATCGAAAGTATGGGCAGAATATCAAGTCTGAAATTCTTCTAGAGGACTAAAAACAAGAGGATCGGTAAACACCTGAGGGCCTCGAACATATTCGAGATTCATGAAGCACCGAGACCTAATGAGACCAATGACACTTCAAGAAGAACCCCCAATATACGATCTTTCCACTACAATTGGTTAAGCCTCGGAGGGGTAATCTTCGTTGTTGTCCTATAGAAGACCTCATGTTTAGCCCTTGTGTGAGAGGGGATTCCCGGATATGCCTATATGAAGGTTGGATTTAAGAACTCTTTATTGTTCTATGGTTTTTGTTAACACATAGGATGTATATGTTGTCAAAGCTTTTTTAGTCATGTTTCATGTTAATAAATCAAGGTATTGATTTTAACCTTGGGTCTAACGCTGATCAAAATACATTTTCCTAGTCTTGGTGTCATGATGGTGGTTGTCATTATTAGCAAAAGAGGGAAAGTACAGGTCACCATCAAAATTTTTCATCCAACAAGTGTCCAAAGGGTCTTATACATTCATCAAACCACCTAAAGCATCTTGTCGAGTCATAAATTAGATGCGCTGCAAACTCTCTTAGAATGGTTGGTGCCAAGTTAAACACTTGAAGGTCGATGGTTCAACTTTATGTAGCAAGGGGTAAAAATCATATGCTAGCTACCATTACTTGATATTCAAAATTTCATCATTTTCAAACCATTTTAGTCATCAAGAGATCTATTTTGCTACATGATTTTACATGCTGCAAATCGAACTAGTGCTGCCAACTCTCTGTTTTGCAAAGTTGCTTTGAAATATGGTTATTCAGACTTCATTCAGCCTTGTCATCATCATTTCATCCAAGCTTCCAGCTTCAAGTTACATCTTATCCTTTGCAATACTGTAAAAATTACTTGCAACAAAACCCTAAGAAACATTTTTTTTCTTATGATTGCTTACTCTTTGTTTTGGAAGACATTTTTCATTTCTCAGAGGTTGAAGGAAGCTTTAGCATGGTCCAATAGAGTATTTTGGAAGTTTGGCACATTTCTTGCATCATTTGAAGACTTTTTGAAGCAAATCAACACCTACAGGAAAGTTTGCAGTGCCTGGAATCATTGACACTGTGAACTGGTAATTTGGGACAGTTTGTAGCAATTAGCACACAACAGAGTCATGTTTTGATTATAAATTTTAAATGTCGATCTATGTTCTTATGAAATTTGGTGTGGAGAAGAACCATATTACCATTGACTTACTGACAAAAAATCATCCCAACCCAGTTCGTATTTTGGGAGAAAAGTCAAAATCATCACCTATAGGAAAATTCACAATGCATCCTGCATAGGCGCTGTGAACTCTAACAGTCTGACAAATCTGAGCTATGGGAGTGATGCCAACTGTCAGGGAAGGTTCGAATAGTTTCCTAGGAGTTATTTGGACATGAGGGACATGTGTTTCATCTCCAGGTCGAGCAACATGACCTGTTTCAAAAGACATTTATCACAATAGAGAAGATCCCAAAAAATAGGAATTTGTTATGTTTTTGTTGGAATCTTTTGTAATAGATTCCTAAATGGAAAAGGATTCTATGTAGCTCCTTGGTTTCGACCTCATTAGAGTAGAGAGAGATTATTTAGTATATATTAAGTGGATTTTGATAAGGAAAGGGTTGGATTCATGATCATAGAAAGGAGAGAGCTACATGAGCAGTTTAGTTGCTCATTTGTAAGCATGAGGGCATGTTGTAATTAACATTTCTTCCATTAAAGATTCATGAGAGTTGTTTATCAACTTGTCTTTTTTGTTTTCCATTTCTTTTGTGATCTTCTTGATTGAATATATTGCAGGTTTTGAGGATCAAAGGATGCCTTTGATTAATGGATCCCTGAGCAACAAAGGATCTGTTGTAGCTGGCCTGTTAATAATTGTTTTTGTTCAAGAATTTTTCCATCTATTTTGCCGAGAGGATCTCTATTTAGTAGACATTCTTTTTTTGTTCACTTTCCTTTCTTCTAATCATCATCATATAATCTCTTAACCTGATATTTAGCTTGATTTCCTTCAATATGAAGAGTGGTTTTGACTCCATGCCCAATGGTAGATCACTAATCTATAGTCAGAATGTCGTCCTCTTTCTTGTTGATCCACCCATTTAAATTGATTTAATTTTTCAAATTCTGATGGGTATTAGGTTTGTTCTTAAAGAAGTCTAAGAACAAATTCTAGTGCTAATAGTTTGTTCTTGTGGTCTTGGACAGTTTACTCACTTGTCTTAGTCCAAAGACCCTAAACATGGACTACTATTGGTGTTCTAGAAAATACAAGTCTAGTAAATTTTATTAACGAGTGTTTGTTTTTAGAGTTGTTTTTACTCAAAAGGTTATGGGGAAGTGAAACATATGATGTGAAAGGACTCGACTCCAAATAGATGCAAAAGAATGAAATTTCAACAATTCTCTTTTCAATGAATCATATTTATGGGAGGGAGAAGAGTACTTTTCCTTTGTTTTGTAACATGACACCCTAATGCATATTGATTCACTTTTATTCTTGCAAATGAGAAAAATGGAAAATTTTCCAACCAAACTATTGAATGATTTCGAAATTGTTAACCAAACAAAAATTATTTCAACCATGTCCTAAAGCATTCCAAATGTGTGTGTGTGTTTTTTTTCTTTTCTTTTTCCAAACTATATGAAAATTGAAACAAAATTCTTCTTTAACTTTAACTTTCGATCAACAATGCTCTGTAACAAATGAAAAATTTAGAAGAAAGAAACAACATGAAAACTTCAACCACACAAAAATTCAAGTCTCGATAACAGTTTGAAGGGTTCTCCAAATATTTTGGGAAACAACAAGCACTCAAACCAATGAAAAAGAGACTTGCAGAACAAAAGAATATTCTCAAACAAATGTCAATAGCCTTTTAACTAATTGAAGGGATTAGACTAGATGATTATGGTTGTACCCATCAATCACATAAGATGACAAAAAGGAGAAGATAAATTCTATAAATTTCAAAAGAATCTGTAGTAAAATCACTGAGACGGGTCTAAGGTAGGCTTGGAGAGTTTAAGGAGACCAATGGAAATGGACCTGGGTGAKTTTTTCGAAGGATAACTCTTCAAAAAGGGTTCTCAAGATGATGGTTTCTCACTGAAAAGGGAGTCAGAATGACCTAGTCAATCCCTAGTAAGAGAAACAATGTGACCAGAATGTATGGTCGATCTTGGCAGGCTAGGGAGCAGAGATGGTCACTATACCCTAAGGAAGGAAACGTGCGACCATAGGGTGTTAGGTCGCTCTGTATACATTGGGAAAGTRCGACCAGAACAAAGAAATAAAAAAAGACTAGATCTGGATGAGATCTATCTGATCCAAGGTGGAGATTTCTTCAACTAAACTCAGGAAAGAGTAGAACAAAGTTTGGCAATCATATTAGGACACTTAAGTGGATGGAGATCTTAGAAAGAAAATTCATAAAGTAGGAAGAACACGCATACAGGGTGTTCCTCATTATGGTCGCCAATCTCTAAATTCCAACATGGTCACCTTTTTCCTTCACTAAAGGTGTGACCAGAAGGGGTGGTCACTCTTTTTGGCTTACTAGGGTGTGATCGGTCACTTTGTTTGTGTGTTCAGGGAGGGACCAGGCCTAGAAACTCCCATTTTTGGATTTGGTTTCAATGGATGAGACTTCCCACTGATTTCTCGGGGTTTAGCCTCGAGAAGGCTTCCATTCTAAGATCAAGAATCTTATCCTAATAACTATATGGCCTTATCCCTAAGGCCCTATAAAAACCAAGTCATTCTCATGAGAAGGGGGGAGGAAAGAGCTAGTAAACTTATGCTGCTACTTTGGCTACCAGATTTGGGCAAGGAACTTGGAAAGAGACCATTGCATCAACTTCTCAATATGTAAGTTGTAATGTTATTTCAATAATTAATAAAAGGTGTACTGGACATTTTCCTCTATTCAATTGTCTATTTTCTTGTATATATTCTTTTGGATAAACCTAATAGAGTTGTGTGTTATAATCTGTTAGTAGATTTGTCATTGATTTGTATGTATCTACTTTGATCTTGGGAAGGATCTTGTTTTACTATGTGTAGATCGTTGTCTCTTGGAGCAGAAACAATCTTCGCACAAGAAATTAACCAAGAGCGTGTAGGGACAACCTTCGGAAATTAGGTATGCTTCCTCATCACAAAGACTCCTAGTTTCCTTTTGCATATAGATAAGATATTGGAATTTCTATAGATTATACCTCTATCTCTGTCTTAGGTATATGAATAACATAAGGGAGCTCAGCTGCTGCAGGGCTCAAAATCCCTACAACATCGGTAGCACTGCTTTTTGATTTGGGGATTGATTTTCATGTTTTTTATGCAAAAATATGGGTTTTAAGAACTAGAGTTCTCGTTTTGAGGTCATAGTTCTCATTAAGTGGGTAACTTTGTTTTGTGCACATTCCCTATATTAACCATAATTTAAATTTCTTATAAGTAACATTATCTTATGTTTTACTTGGTTATTATTTATGAGAGATTGTTAACAGAGGTTAGAATTTTAAAGAGCTCTATCATGATGATAGGTGCCTCGTATGTTTTAACCTTGAATCAATTAAAGTCCTTTGGAAGTTACAATAATGTTGAAAATATGTTTAATAGAGACTTACATAATTTCAATTTCTTATAAGCAACTTTATCTTATGTTTTACTTGGTTATTTATGAGAGATTGTTCATAGAGGTTAGACTTTTAAAGAGCATTGTCATGATGATAGGTGCCTCGTATGTTTTAACCTTGAATCAATTAAAGTGCTTTGGAAGTTATAATAATGATGAGATGTGTCATGAATGTTTGATTGAGTTTAACTATTATATGATGTTTTTAGAAAAAAATTATAATACTAATAATAAATTATTTGAGAATGTAAATTTTTATAATTAGATCTAATGTTGAGAATATTTTTGGATAAATACTGTGAGACATCACCCATCGTCACGAACAACAAGAAGTTCATATGTACGAAAAGAATGTTACCACCTTAAATATGTTGGACGTTTCAAAACCAAATACACAATGTTTATCTAGAAATATTCTCAACAATAATTTTTTTTTTTTTTTTTTAAATATGTAAATTGATCTACTAAAATCCTTGTTTATGGTCAAGAATGAAATACTTTACAAATCCTTAAAAAAATATAATAATTATAACTAAATTTAAAATTACAAATTCCCTACATTATGAAACCATTTGTTTGTGAAACCAAAACTCATAACCTCTAAGGACTTAAAGATGCTAGCATATTCTTTATCGTCCTTCTAAATCAATGTTCCAAATCAATGAATAAAATTTAATGTTCATAATTTTTTAGCATTTTTGAATGCTTCCGTTAACATGTTTACTTTCTTACATTTACTTAAACATGTTAAGAAATTACTATGTGGCCATTTGATTGTCACTTTTAGATTATTAACAAACTTACTTGACATCAAACATTTACTTCACTATTAACCTTTTATTTTTACAGCTTCAGATTTACATTTTGGTCATGTTTGACTATATGTCCCATACAACAACTACTAGCTGCCATATTAGCCGGTAGTTTCTGCTATATATTTGGCCACGGATTTACAATTAAAATAACCACATTTTCATTGTGAATGAAGCTACAATTTTTTGTGACATTAATCATGAATTTGTTGGAAATGAGAGCCACCAAATTGTTGGGTAAAAGGCCACTAATTCGCTAAAGCTGTGTTTTTCTAGAAATAAAGAGCATGAATTCTCAGTCAAAAACAATCCTGAATTCACAATGATAAAGGAACGTGAATTTGCATTAAAAACAACATATTTTTCTACTAAAAATGTCATGAAATTGCACCGGAAAGGGACCACGATTTGCTGAGGGAAAGATACAAAATTGTTGAACTTTGACCACCAAATCGCTAATTGAATTGCCATGGAATCCAAATGAAAAGGGAGCTATGAATTAGCTAATAAAAACCCATGATCTCGTTGGAAAAGGGTTTATGAATTACAGTTTTAACCAGCATGAAATTGTTATTTTAAAACCCCAAATATGACAATGAAAAAACCCAAGAATTTGTTGTAAACAAATCCTATCAAATCGCAGCAAGAATCCACTTGGAAAAAGGAGAAAAGGGTTTTCATTGTGAAATAAAATTTATTTCACAGTTTCCAAAGAAAAGCACTGGCATAAATGGAATAACAAGTTGGCATTGGTAAAATGAAAAAGCTAACAAAGTAGATCGCACAAGGTAATGGGATCATAAATTTGTTAGGGTTATTAATAATATATTAGTTAATAGAGTTAAGGTTATTCTCATTAAAATTAGAGTTAAAGTTATTAATAATATATTAGTTAATAAAATTAAAGTTATTAAAATTAAGATTAATATTTTAATTAATACATTATTATAGTAAAAAATGGTTAAATTGTTTTCATGTTATCATACCACAAGTTATATGGTTGTGCTAGTGAATATATTATCTAATTTAATATGAGTGAAATGTATCATTTATATAATTCTCCCGCGCCAAAAAGTCAATAATATAAAGAGACAAACAAACCCTTACTTTAATACAACGTCACATGGCACAACGTTAAAATAGAGTGCCCATCGATTGTCTAGAGGCATTGATGGAGGGTATTTATGCTTACCTCCACGGTCAATGTAGCAAACAACTAATCTCAAAAAAGGAAGAAATGAAGGTGGTCACCAACCCAACAAATTACAGGATAGTGATTAGCAGGAGGGTTTAGTGAGCGGTAGATTCAGGGTATGCATATTGAAAGAAGAGATTACATTTCAGAGGGAAAGTGTTAAAGGGTAAAAATTAGTGAGAAAAGTGTTGGGTATGTGTTATGTTCTCTGCAAAATTGATTTCATGTATACTGTATATTATATGAGAGTAAATGGGGTCTAGGGGGTGTTTAGTTCTCGCGGGTCGGGAGGGTTGTGGGAGTTCGGGGGCGGGAGCCCACTAGAAAAAAAATTTGATCTGTTTTTATGTTTGTTTTTGGCGGTTGTTCAACACATGGTTTTTGTAGATGGTTTTCTAATTAAGGGTAAGGAATTAGGGTTGTTGACTAATATGGGTTAATGGATTAGGGATTTGGATGTCACATGATCCTATATGTATATTGTATTGTAAACAATGAAGAAGATGATGAATATATGTATATTGTATTGTAAACAATGAAGAAGATGATGAATAGAAGATTAGAGGTGCGGCTCTAAACATGTTGTTAGTTTTATGGGTTTGTATTTCCAAGGTAAAAATCAATGCTTAATGTATGTATGTAGTGTGTGTGCACCATTATATCTTTTCTATTTTATTAAGAATATATTTGCAATAATTAATTATACAAAGTTAAAATCTAAAAAAAATAATGATAAACTATAATCCCATAAAAAGATTAACTAAAAACTAAAATGATTAATAAAAATAGGAAAAACCAAATATATAATAAAAGATTTATCAAGAAGACATAAATAGAAGAGTGGATTGTCAAAGGAAGGAGAGATCTCTCACATACCACAATGTACAATGGTTGCAGTGCAGATGTAAGAGGTTCTATTCTGGCAAGAACTTGATACGCTTCAACCAGGTCTGGAATTTGACGGGCTACAACACGTCTTTTGTCCCTCAACCCGTATTTAACACATTGTTATAAAAATCAAACATCATCACTGACTTGCATTAAAATTATCTACATGTCAAATTGACGTGTGACCACCTCCATTACCCGTCAAAAACTCTAATGGGTATATCACATGTGAACTATAGCCTATAGGTATTAGGGTTACAGTCTAAGTCACAGGGTTCGTCGAACCTAAATTTTGAGGTTCGAAATTCGGCGAACCTCAAGGTTTGTCGAACCTAATGCCAAACCTAAACGAACTTGAATGCGTGCCCGAATTCGAACCTTGGGACGAATTTTAGGGAGAATTTTATTGAGGTTAGGAATGCGGTTTTATTATGGTTCAATATGTATAGCCAAACCTCATCTGAACCTTATTGGTAAATTTGAACCTGAATCGAACCTAATCGTTGCCGAACCCAAACTCGAACCCGAACCATGTGACTTAGGTTACAGTGATATAACATAGGGCTAGGGCTAGGGCTAGGGCCTAAGAGTTGGGAGTGTTATTTGTTGCAACYTGCTCATATCCGGTGGTGGCTGAGGGAGACCACCAAGTTCTTTGGACATTCACYGAAAGCCCCAATTACCAACAACTATCAGTTCACCAAAAGTCCATAATTCTCATCACACCTAGTGGAACCTGATGCAGTTTAGCCTTCAACCCATCGGTGGAGCCTACCTGCTTATTTCTTGTTGTTGCTTGTTGGCTGTATGGCWAGACGAGAGGATGGATGGTGGTGGTACCGCTGCCTAGAATAATGAAAAGGGTTGCTTYCCAGTGGCGAGACAGACAAAAATGTGACCATCTGTTCAAGATCAGTACCCAAACTTTGTTTTCCCTTCTTCTTCCCCCGACAAGTGGCAGATAATTGTTTGTTTTGGTATGTTTTCTTGGCTTTGCAACTTGAATGAATGTTTATTTGTGCAAATGATGTCATCTTTCATACTCTCACGGTATGTACTATGTTACTATGAATTATTTCTCATCATGTCAGAATTTGCAACAAAATATTATATAATGCTTGACCTCCTTCCTTTTTGGGATCAACACTTCAAAATGTTGTTTAATTAGTATTTTTTTKTGTCCTAAAATGTCTCTATGCTGTGATCTGAGGTGTTCAGGGAATTATTTGCAGATAATTAGGTAYGAGTARATCAATGACTTACATCTGAATTAATTAGAGAAATTTGTCCTGATGTCAAGTGTAATTTCGTTTCACAAAGTTCTGGTCAGCTATATTCATTTATTAGAAGTGTTTAAAGGATGCGACATATATACTTTGCAAATGAATAGAATAGAGTTTGCTGGTTCAGGATTATCGATTCATCATAATCTCATCTCAACTCCAATCATCGAGTCTGATAAGATGTTAGAATTTGCTACATGTTTAGAATTGTAAATTTAAAATGAAGAGCATGTTATATTTATTAGTTTGTTTTATATTTATTAAGCCATAAAAGTGTTTTTTCCATTTATAAGTTTAGAATTTATTTGATATGACTAGAATGTTTTGCATTTTTCAAGGTGATCCAGCTAAAGTGAGAAAAATGGACTGAGGATTTTGGCAAGGAGGGGGAAAGCAGTGGTGATTTAAACTTATTTTCTGACCTCGTGGCATTGCATAAGCTATCTCCTGCGGCAGATGAAAACTTGAAATCATAGTTATATAGTAATGCTTAGAGATTCAACTTGTATTGTCAAATTCAGTCTGTATTCAGAGAACAGATTCTTCTAACGAAATCTGATTCTAATTCACGAGTTCCCCTGTACTTTGCAAATTGAAAGAAAAGAAAGAAAACAAGACAGGTAGTGGCAGGTAAAAGGTTTCCGTGATCTCCAATTCGTTCAACAACTAATTATTTTGGTACACGTAAATAGTAGTAATTTTGATGATTTGAATAGGTAAATGCAAGGTGAGTTTCATTAATAAAATTGTTTGACTTATAACTATTTGTTGGGATGTTATATTTAGATATATACTCAATTTTGAAGTCACCGTGAGGATGAAGGTTGAAATATTTCTTTTGTAAAATCTGAAGATGAAAGTGTTGCTTTTAAGATATTTCTTTTGTAAAATCTCACTCTAGTGATAATTATTTAAAATAAAATTTTGGAGTATAGTTCAGTGTGTACTATGTCATATTCAACAATGTTTCAGTTTGATAATACAAGTTATTACAAAATGCTGATTAAATTATTAATGTTTTTGTTGAGTGTGTTTTGGGTTATTTTTTATTATGGAAAATTGTATACTAAAAATATAGTGATCATGGAAATTTATGATGATAAAATTAAGATATAACATAAAAAAAAATAGACACTTATAAATCTTAAAATGATATGCATGAAAAATAAACACCTGTCATCAAATTTACACTTGACAGGAAAGGTAAATTTGAAGTTCCAGACCTAACTTCAACTATGTCCTAAATTACTGGAAATTCAATAACTGTATAAAAAAATATTATTAATCTGTAATTAATATAACAAAAGTAATAGGTTGGGATTAAATTAGTAATATGGAGTGTAACATAAAGTGGAATCTTAAAAGCAATTTCTATATATTTAAAGGAATAAAAGTCTAAACAAAGCTTCAGTTAAAGAAAGAACAATATGACATAAAATGAAATGATTAGTTATCAAATGAATATTTTAGCTGCATCTCCCAATAAGAACATGTCAAAGTGGATTAGGATTACAGAAAAGTAAAATGGAAAGAACAATATGACATAAAATGAAATGATTAGTTATCAAATGAATATTTCAGCTGCATCTCCCAATAAGAACATGTCAAAGTGGATTAGGATTACAGAAAAGTAAAATGTCAAATGGAATAGAATTATTTAGAATTAACTAATTTTTATTTATTTATTTATTTAGAATTAATTAAAAAAATATGAAAACAATGAAATGAATGTATAAATGAAATTTTCATATGAATAAGATTATGTTCAGTAATGTTGGAAGTTGGTTGATACAGAAAGAGGTTGTTTTCCTCCTCATAATTTTTTTAATAATGCCTTCCCCTCCCACCCTCTATAAAGAGTGGGAGCAAAGGGAATTATTAGAGAATAAATTCTCTAATAATGACCCCTCCTCATAAATTTTCTAATAATTCTCTCTAGAGGGTGGGAGGAGGGGCGAATTATTAGAGAATTTATTTAATAAATTCTCTAATAGTTTGCCCCCCCTCCCACCATCTAGAGGTTGTTTTTTCCCGACTCGTCAATTACTATGAAATCTTTATATGAACAAAAATTCTTTAATCATCATGAAATCTACAGATATGAATAAGAACATGTCAAGTGGTATTGGAACTATTCTTCTGAATAAAAACATGTCAAATGGTATTGGA
>JASDQU010107461.1:66360-76713 GCA_032191745.1 Picea mariana | reverse complement strand
TGTGCATCTTGGAATTATTGTCATTGAAATCAAAGGATTAATGTTGTCATTAATGTCATATTACAACATTATAATACACATAACATTTCCAAGATTGATTTATATATGTAGGTTTACAGGTATATTAAAAAGGGGGTGTATGTGAAAAAGTAGAAAGTGAAATGGTGGTTTGAAACCCACGGGTTTGGGTATTTTTCCATGGTATTTGGAAAAGTAAAATAAAAAAAGGGAAATAATTATTTAATTAATGCACATGTCCCTTCATGAAGGGTTATGAAAAAGTATAAAAAGAGAAAGTGTGTGTGTGTGTGAAAAATGGATGAACAAAGATTGAATATCATTCTTAACAAGAAGAGTTGTGAAATTAGTTTCAGGTCATCTTTGCATTTTCACGATAGCTTATTTTCTAGGACGCTTTAGACCATGAAATTTTGAAGAGAGAGAGGAGAGATCTCTATACTTTAAAATATATGCCATGTGGAAGTTAGGGTTCCTGAATGCTCCTGGAATCAATTTCAAATAGGGAATCTTGGAACTTTTTCTATAACTTATTTTCTAGGATGTTTCAAGGCATGAAAATTTGAAGAGATGTAGGAGAGATATCTAGGTACATGTGATGCAAATTTCAGATGTTTTGTCTCTATAATTTTGTAGATATTCTCTATGGAATTTAGGGTTTCTAAATGCTCCTGAAATCAGTTTCAAACAGGCCAGTTTGGAATATTCACTATAACTTCTTTTTTGAGACTCTTCAGACTATAAATTTTTTACAAAACATAAGAGACATACAGAAGTACCTTAGGTAAAATTTTCAGATGTTGGTTCACTGTAATTTCTAATATATTCTTTGTGGAAGTTAGGGTTTATGAATGTTTCTAAGATCAATTTCAAATAGGTCAATTTGGAATTTTCACTATAACTTATTTTTTGAGACTCTTCAAACTGTGAAATGTTTACAAAGCAGAGGAGACATATAGACGTACCTCATGTAAAAATTTTAGATGTTGGTTTGTTGTATTTTATGAAATATGCTCTGTGGAAGTTAGGGTTTCTGAATGATCCCAATATTAGTTTCAAATAGGTCAGTTTGGAATTTTCACTATAACTTCTTTTCTAAGACTCTTCAGAATGTGAAATTTTTACATAACAAAGGAGACATACAAAAGTACCTCATGTAAAAATTTCATAATTATATTTGCATGATTAGATATATGGAATGTTGTGCAAATTCATTCTTGGGAAAAGAACCAAAACAACAAGCTTTGGGAAATTTACCATTTGGAAATTCAAATTTTAGTGAGACCTGGTAAAGGTAGAAGTATTAAGAAGACCTAGTGAAGGAAGAAGCAATGAGTAGACCTGGTGAAAGAAAAAGTCATGAGTAGACCTGGTGAAGTTAGAAGTAGCAAGAAGACTCGGTGAAGGTTGGTGCAACTCACAAAGAGATTGGTGTCTCTTGTTAATTTGGTGTTTAACGATGGGGATTGGAGTCTCCAGTAGATTGGTGTCTACAAATATATGTAAGAGTAGTTTGTTGTTGCACAAACACACATATTAGTGTCTCTTGCTATGTTGGGGATTAACATTGGGTATTGGTGTCTCTAGTAGATTGGTGTCTACGAAGATATGTAAGAGTAGGTTGGTGTCTACCAGGATTTGTACTAGTGGGGTTTGGTGTCTCCAGTAGGTTGGCACCTACAAATATTTGTAACAACAGGTTGTTGCCTACAAATAATTATAAATATATGTTTTTTGGTTTTCTCCTGAAAGGGTTTCCACGTAAATATTGTGTTCCATGTTATGTAGTTAATAGATCTCAATGTGATTATTTTTCCATGATTGATGAATGCTTGAAAAAGTAAAAAATTGTCTTATACTGATTCACCCTCATTCCTCGTATAAGTGTGTGCATGTAATCCCATATATTTTTTATTTGTATATTGCATGGAATCTCATATATTTATTGAATTGCATTGGTACTCTTTAATTTTCTTGAAGTGAACTGATACTTTGGAGTTTAGGATGATATTCCCAAATTGAAAACATCTATTATAGCTAGAGTTTGTATGTATTGTATTGATACCACATGCTAACATTGTTGTCTTGAATCTTTGCAACTTATATTTGTTTCTAATATTTTCCTCTTATGCATGGTAGGTAGCTTGTGATATTTCTTGAAAGTTTTTAAGTTGCTTGTGTTGTTAGTAAAAATACTTGTGACTATTTCCTGGATAGATACTTTGAAAATGTCGATATGATAATCTTGAATAGGGTAGGAGACTTCAATTTCAGCATACCAATAGAATGAGATAAATGTTGTAGTTGATCGCTTGCATTTTGTTGTATTTTGATTCTCCCTTTAACAATGTTTGTTCGGAGTATGATTAAATCTTATCCAAAATGTATGTATGGATCTCCTTTAGTATAATTCCAATTCAAATGGCATTATAGTTTGATATGTTAAAGAATATTTTCCAATTCCATTAAAGAGTAAGTTGCTTAGTATAGTCTTTGTTGGCACAGAGGAAGACCCAGGGTTCAACGCTTCAACAACGCACCAAAAAAACCCTAACTACCGGCCCTTTCGAAAACACCTGTGAAGCAGTTGAAGTCTCACCCGAGGTAGAGGCAGGGGTGGTTGCAGAACTCCAGTGTCTGCAGCCTTAGATGGGACACAGATCTATGATTACAATACTCTAACAAAGCACTTAGCAGTTAACATTCATCAGTAATTAACCCTTATTCACATCGCAGATCCAAGCCCTAATTACATAGCAGAGCAGTATTCAACAAGATATAACACATTTAAGAACTTAGCATGGAGAGATAGATCAGATCTAACATTCATTCACCTTACCAAACACTAATCACATCAACATAGATCATATCTAGCATCTTATTCACATCATTAGGCACTAAGCTATCATATTCATCTAAGCATACATCATTGCACTAAGCATTAATCATATGAACCATAAAACAACCATAATGCACAAAGAAACCACAACACAAGATATACGTGGTTCACCCCCATCCTAGGGCTATGTCCACCAACTCTTCGTCTTCTTTATTATCTTTTGTCAATCATCTACATGCACAGAGCCTCAGAAACCACTCCACATAGGACATGAGATCTACACACACCTCGCCATATCCTCCTTCTTGAGATAGGTTTAAGAACAAAGCCTTCTTATTGTCTATACACAAGCTTCTTACAATCACTTGCACTTAGCTCTGCAAGTTCTTAACACATAGCATGCACAAAACATTTACAACTATTCGCACTTAGCACATTGGCGTCTTCCTACACCGCCTAGATATCTATTTATACATTACAAAAAGGGACCAAACATGGGTAAACCCATGGGCCTACATACCATACCCGTTACATAAGCCCAAAACCCAAAAATCCCTAAAAGGGGCCTAGATCCCGCGATCTCTGCTTCGACTTGCGCTCCACCTTCAACAACCTATCGAAGTCTGAAAATAGGTCAAAACTGACCAATGATCTCAAAAAATTGGTCAAGGGCCAACAATATTGTTGTGATATTAGGTTGAATTCCCTCTTCCATGATTGAATCTTTGGATCTCTTAAACTTGTATAAAATACCTTGAGAAACAATTAGTAATGCATATCATGAATGGGATTTCTATTTTTGTTTTTTTTCTTCTATTTTTCTTAGAGAAAAAGTGTCATTCTTGGTTTTCACCATGATGTTACACACACACACACATGCACACAAATCGGGACTTTCCTCAGGTGAGGTTATGTGTGTGTGTGTGTGTGTGTGTGTGTGATGTCCTTGAAGTTGGAAAGTGAATTCCATTTTTGATAATGGCTTTTCGTATAACTTAATCCCATGTACATTGACCAAACGAGGTGTTTTTTATTTATCCATTGTCCTTATATTCATTGATCCATTATCATAGCAAATTTCAATTTCATATAGCCCTAGCGACCTTGCTTTTAATTTTCCCTTGAAATCCTTAAACCTTGAATCATATAGAAATTTTCCCATATCATGCCTTCAACCATTATATCTTTATGTACTTTCCATGCCATTTGATTATTTTCTTCCAAATTATTTCAATGCAAAACAAAGCTTGTTTTTTATACTCATTTAGTACATTGACTTGGTTCAAATTTTCTTGCTATGCTTTAAAGAGGTCAAGGCCCAAGTCTAGAGTTGTTATGAGTGTTTTAACTTCAAATTCTATAGGAAGCATAACTATCTTTCCATAAACCAAATCATAAGGTGTGAACCTTGTAGTTGTCTTCCATGTTGTGTTATATGACCATACTACTTCTATTAACCTATTTTTCCAGTCATCCCTATGTTGTTTCACTATCTTGGTAAGGATTGTTTGGGATTTTTGGCCACATGGGTGGGCCAAAAATACCTTTCTATACCAAAGTTGCAAGCTATATAACATCCAATTGTTATGATGTTAGTACAATATAGTGAGAACTATTGAAAACATAAATAAAAGGAAAGAAAATAATCAATAACCATGAAATTTGCACCAAGAAATAAAAAGGGAAGCAATAGTATTCATATACTAATGGAAAGAACTTATAATTTTCACCATAGAAAATTATTTGAGCTTATGGGCTCTCCCACTCTCCTTGGGATAGTTCTTTGTGTCTCCAATAGAAATCTCTCTCTATCTCAAGTGAAATGAACAAGTGTGTTTGGTTCTTCAATGAAAGAATCCAACTACAAGCATGTGGTTATGGATGAACAAGATACAAATTAAGATGAAGGATATCAAGAGCTATATTGACAACATAACTTTTAAATTTCTTCCTCTTCCAATGCTGCTACATGGCCTCCTATTTATAGGAAATATTCAAGATCAGTTAGAACTATATTCAAGTGTGAATGGTTTATATTTAAATTGTAGTTCCCCATGCCTGAAGGGACATAAAACCACTAAAGAATTACCCTTCAATGGTGATGAATCTTGAGGCTCTCTAGTATGTCACATTCATAGTAACTTTGATGGGACTTCATTTGTTTATTGCAATGAAAGTAGTTGATTTTTCCGTGTTTACAAACTCATGAACCTATCAAAGGGATATTTTCAAATATTGCACAAAACTCCAACTAACAAGTCACACAAATGAATAATTACCCATTTTCCATAGTTTTGGTTTCTCTGTTAAGATGGTGTGTGTGTGTGTGTGTGTGTGTGTGTGTGTAGAGAGAGAGAGAGAGGATATATGAACTTCCCTTGGAGGAGTGATGAGAACCCACCCACAAACCACAAAAATTGAACATCTCTAAATATATTATTTCTTTATACAAATGAGGTGGGCATGTCCCATGCTCATGAAAGTATCAAAACATGTTTACAATGGAAAACAATATGTGGAAGGATATTTTATGTGCATGAGAAGTTTTCAAAATATCACTAATGATGTTGTCTTGGAGAATCTATGAAGTAGAAATTTGCATCGCCCTCAAGGGCACTGATAAAAATAAAGCATTGTCTCTAGGATAATGATCTTTGGAACCTGAGAAGAATACTTTGAAGTCTTTATACTTAATGACATTGATGGATTTTGAAGCCCAAGAGTCTTCGAATGGAAATAGAAATTGCAACTGTCACAAGGTAAAACCCATCATGATGTGGATATGTGTTGATGTTGAATAGAAAGGGGGGAAATGAAAGTAGAGATAAATGATAAATCTCTCTGTTGGTTAAGATCCAACGCCTTAAAAATGATAAAAAGTCAATGAATCTAGTCCACTTCGAAGGGGAAACCTCCTTTTACAATATATTCAATTGAGAAGACAATATGAGATGATATAATATGATCGTAAGACTAAGTCTCCTTGGAATATATATAGGAAACAAAGGGTACAATTATAATGAAAGGGTGCAATGAATGGTTCTATTCGACATACAAATATAACACTAGAAATGTAATAATTCAATATCTAGGGCTTAACAAGGAGCTTTATGCATAACATGGAGCTTTGTCTAGGGATTAACATGCCCCTCCTGTTGATACTGAGAGTGGGGTGAATCAGTATCAAGTAAAATTTAAAACCTTTTTCAACTTATACTTCCATTCAACTATATCCAATGAGAAATGAACAATAGTATAAGAGTTACACCAATACACCACAATACACCATGCACAATATATGAGAAATAATCAATAGTTATTGTTCAAGGGAAGTAATGACTTACAAAGGTAGCTATAACTTCCAAATGTAAAGGGAGGGATAAACCTCCAATAGGAATATACAGTACTCCAATATCAAGAGAGGAATTAACTCTCCATACTTTCCCCTTCCTTCCACCCAAAAACAAGTTATAGAGAGAATGGTAGACTTTGTTCAATTCTGGTTTATTCAGGAGACCGAACTTGCACAGAATTCCCCGCCCTCAATATTTAACATTAGATTCTGAAACTCGCACACAAGAAACTACAGTCTGTACTCTGTCCAATTCAATATGTCCCACTTCATTTGGATTCTATATGAATAATTTATGACTGTTTTACCCGAAACACTTGTTTATTGACTAGCTTTAGGACTGGTCAAAAACCCTATCTTCCACATAGTGTATCTCCATAATTGTAGTAAATCAAGAGCTAAAATTTTTACCATAGGTACCTTGATATGTCTTCTCAATACCATAGAAATTTCACCATCTGAATCATTCTAGAAAATTTTTTATAGTAAAAATGGTAAGATGGCCTGAAAATAACATACCTTAGAACACATCACCAAAACACTTCATCCTCCCTTGAAATCTGGCCTTCTTTACTTCTGGTTTCCTCTGATATTCGACTTTTGTATCAAATGAATGTATAATGATATTTATTTATACCATTTATGTCACTTCCTTTTAACATTAGGGCCGACCTGACAATTTCTTATTTTGTAATTCTTTTCTTTAATTATCTTTAGGGCCTACATGTACTTCCTTCAATTCACTTTGTCATCTTCAAAAATTCATTTCTCCTCAACCNTCCTCTGATATTCGACTTTTGTATCAAATGAATGTATAATGATATTTATTTATACCATTTATGTCGCTTCCTTTTAACATTAGGGCCGACCTGACAATTTCTTATTTTGTAATTCTTTTCTTTAATTATCTTTAGGGCCTACATGTACTTCCTTCAATTCACTTTGTCATCTTCAAAAATTAATTTCTCCTCAACCATGAGGATCCACATGACATGCCAGATGCCACCGGAAACAACATGATGTATACTATCCATCCATGGATCTTGTATCTACATGCTCATTTTCCTTCATGTCCAAATACCTTCATCAATCTTGTGGTCCAAAACCCATGACTAGGGTTGACATCAATGACAACAACCAATCTTCCAACACCTCCCATTCAAACAAGTGTTTTCCTAAACACTCGATTAACCATGGGTTTTTATGCAAGAATAAATCATCTTCCCATGTCGCCTCTTCCACTAGTAGGTTCTTTCATTTGACTAGGTACTTTGTAACTGCTCAATTTCTCGACTACTTAATATTTGTTTCAGGGATTGTTTTTGGTTCTAGTATGCATTTCCCTTTTTCATTAATCTTTGGTAAAACAGTTTGGATTTGATATTTTACCGATGACCTTATTTAATAAATAAACATGGAAGACTGGATGTACACGTGAATATGGAGGAAACTCTAATTTGTAAGCCATACTTCCAATCCTTTACAAAACCTTATAAGGGCCATAATACTTGGGTGATAATTTATTGTCATTCTTTTGTTGCTTGAGGGACATCTATTTATATGGTCATAGCCTTAGAAATACCCAATACCCCACTTTAAATTCCCTTTCACTACGATGTTGACCTACTTCTTATTGTAACACATTGTTTCCCCCAAGACTCTAATTATGCTAAGACTCCATGTAAGTATGTTATGAAGCATGTAATTATGTTTTAATTTAATGAAAACACCAAACCACTGACTGGGAGGAAAGGTGTCCTCTCTCAATTAGTTGGTGTTGGAAATTTCATTATTAGATAAGTGTTTAACTTAATTTGTTGAATTTGAACATGAAATATGTATATATATATGCATGAGTAAGTAGTTGTCTAATTTTAATGGAAATGGAAATGTTTATGATAAATGATTTGAATTCCTCAGAAAATGGATTATGTTTCCATGGATTTTAACAAATTTGTTAAATTGTGAAAATGAATAAGTATGGACTGTTTGAGTCCCTGAGAACCTTATAGCCTTGGAGGAAAGTTTGCAAGGTATGAACATAAACTTCTCTCACTCAATGATGTAGGTATCCTGATGTCGGGGAGATCCCTATGTGAAATGGAGGATTTTGAGTCTTAAGGAAGATCTGAGTCTTGTATGGAAATCTTGCAAGATATACAAGATATTCCCTTTGAAGTTGAGGAACCTGTAATGATCGTAGAGGGATTTCGAACCCTTGAAGGTTGGGACCAAATTCTGTAGAACCATGAGAAATGACTAAGTCCCAATCTATGGATTAACTAGTAAAGAAAACCATGGGACGGGTCGGGACAATTTACAATCATCAATATGGTGGGATGATTAAATCTCAACCCTTCGTTGGCAAAGGTTTATCATCGGGGGTGATTGAGTGCTAGAACGGGTATGAAATTTGGCAACGAAAAATAACTTGTAGTGTAACGACAACAATATATTTTTCGAGAGTGAATCAACGAGATATGAACCATTGGTTCCAGCTCCATTTTCATTGGGAAAGGATGATGGTTAATACTAAGGATAGTCTAGAGAGGATCGACGACAATAAAGAATAAGAGTCAAAGACAGTCGTTGATGAGCGTTAGATAAGAGTAACTCTCCATCGTTTATCTACATAAAACCCCAATTAAGCTAGGTGAGGGAGTGATGACATTAGGATGATGTGGTTTTCCATCTCGACAACCAGTGTGTCCAAGTGGCGACAAGTGTCACTAAGGTATTAGTCGATGGAATGAAATTGGACCCCATTGGGTGAGGATGTCCTTTGGACCTTTTCTTTAAATCCTAGTTGTTGTGTCTACAAGCCAATAGATCTAGATCATTGATGCTAGAAGCATCATCGTCAGGAATAGGAGATTGGCGAGTTGAGTTTTGTCTAGAATATAGTGTCGGCGACGATAAAGGTATGAGGAATATCTACACCATTGATCGGTGGATAGGCAAGATGCATTCTCAACCATGGATCCCTGTGGGTTCCATCCTTGCATTGTGAGGTGCATCAGAGACTCATATGTTAAACTCGGTGCTAGTTGGAATGACCAACACAATTAGAGTCATTGGATGCTCAACTAGAGGATTGTTGGATCTAGGAGGGGCCCAATAGGTGGATCGTCATCAAAGCATTCATGACTGAATTTTTAGCGCTTCACCAAAGTGAAGTCGATGACGACGCTAAGCGTAGCTGGATAGAAATACCAAAGTTGTGGGTTGGGAAGGTGCCACATCGGTTCCAAGTCAATGCCATGTCGTATGGCACAAGCACCAAGGTTCCACTTGAAATCCATGTGGTAGTGAGGTGGATTTGACTGTGAGAACCCGAGAAACTTTGTGAGGGTGTATATTTTGATCTAGAGATCGGTTTTGAGCATGATTAGAGTCATTAGAAAGTTTTCGATGAGATAAATCCATCTATGAGGTTTAATTCAAGAGAAAATATTTTTGGAAGAAGAGGAATTTTGACACTCCATCAACCTAAGTAAGGTATAGGAGGTTGGGTGTATTATAGAGTGGTATCAGAGCACAGTTCAAACTCTAGGCTTGAATGGGTCACCAATACTTCTTAAAATTGTTTAAGAAAGAATTTATTTGTTACCTAGAATGCATGTTTTAAATTATGACATAAAATTCTAATGATAGTTATTGTTTCAACACGTAGGATGTATTGGAAGACCACATGAGTGAACGGTACAACATGATATGGATGACACCTCACATCTCAAAGATGAAGAATCTAATGGTCAGAGAAATAGAGAAACCCCTCCATATTTGATGGACACCGTTAGAAGTATGAAGGAAGACAATGAGAGGCTTATGAGAGCCCATGTCGAATAGGTAGAGTTGAATGCAGTTCTACTATAGAGATTTTCAGAAATTCAGAAACATATGTAGAAAATCTTTAGCATTGTATAACCACAATAGTCGGAGAGGTTAAAAGCCACTTCAGATTCTCGGGAGCATGGACTGGCTCACATCGATGTGGGAATGATTTTTTCCAAAAAGAAGCATTGAGATGCCATGAGAGGAAAATAGAGTGGAAGTGTTTCCACAGAGTCATCTAGCTGAAAGACTAATTTGATAGAGCAGTATGCTAGTGGCACAAAATCCAACATTCCTAAGAAGAGAAAGA
>JASDQU010107461.1:10018-24208 GCA_032191745.1 Picea mariana | reverse complement strand
AAGGGGGGTCCGGAATTCGCCTGAATGTCGTTGATCAAGGCGAATAAATCCTGACCGTTCAAGAGTTGTGTGTTCGATTCTGGACCCTCCCTCACCACTAAAGGCAGAACAACAAGGGGGCTCCAGAATGAAGCCTCAGCTATAGATCTGGGCGGGTGGACTCTGGCCGTCCAGATCTGCTCGCCACTTACCCTAAGGCGCATTCGCGCCCCAACTTAAAGTCGACATCTCTTCCTCACATCTGACGGTCGTTATAGACCCTGAGATCCTCCGAAAGAATCTCGTTCGTTCATTGGGACTTATCATCACGAGAGTCTGAACTCTCGACCACGAGACTCTCGAATTCTCGATCCCCGGTTTCCCGATGTGGTTAATCTCTCGACACCTAGCCTCCTTAAATTGGACGGTCCAGATCTGTCTTGGGGTTTCCAACATGGAAAGTCTCGATCTCTCCTCACCAGAACTCCCGAGTTCACGATTCCCGATTTCCCGAAATGGGAAATCTCACGACACATGGCCTCCTTAAATTAGACAGTCCAGATCTGTCTCGGGGTTTCCATCATGGAAAGCCCCGATCTCTCATCACCAGAACTCCCGAGTTCGCGATTCCCGATTTCCCGAAATGGGAAATCTCACGACATGTGGCCTCCTTAAATCGAACGGTCCAGATCTATCTCGGGGTTTCCACCATGGAAAGTCCCGATCTCTCATCACCAGAACTCCCGAGTTCGCGATTCCTGATTTCCTGAAATGGGAAATCTCACGACACGTGGCCTCCGTTACTTGGATGGTTCAGATCTATTTCAGGGCTTTCCCCCCTATTCACTGGGGGTTTAACCCTCGGGTATCTCCTGACAGATCCAACAACTGTCGAGTTTTCCAGCCGAGATCTGACGGCTCAGATAGGTTCCTAACTTGTGTGCTCTCCCACGACTCCCTGGATGTGGAAAGATCAACGGTCCTGATGCTCTCATGGACCTTGGGGATCTACGGTCCTGACCTCTTCGCTACCCACGAAGACACAAAAAGTCACAGGGGTAAGGCACTTAACATCCTACTTTCTCCTACCAAATCTAACGGTCATGAATGACCACAGATTTCCTGACGGAATCCCATCCGTCGATCACCACCTATCAAGGTTAAGGCGCCTCACTTTCCGACTTCTTCCTCTTATCTGACGGTCGTGAGTGACCACAGATCTCCCGATGGGATCTCGTCCATCGATTCTATACTTATTAGGGATTCCTTAAGGCCTTGTGCCTTCACGTCCTCCTTCCAGGCTCTTGATGGGATTTTCAAGAAGGGTATCTCTATGGGGAGGTTTACCCAGGGTACTATCTGAGGCAGATAAGGGTATCACTCTCCTGAGAACCAGATGTGAAGTCTGAATTAGATCAGTACGCACATAAATAATGATTTATGAGAACATAAGCCATACGTAGTCCTTCCATATAAACATACAACTACCAGTATTGATCAAGACACCATACAAACATTCTTATAATGAAATCATTCACAATTTCACAGCTTATGATCATAATTATCAGAATACATATATTTCAAGATGCCAAAGGGAAAACACTTATCAGAAAGTAACACCAGGGGTTATACAACTGCTGAGAGGGGTGCTCGTTTCCACCCAATCGTAGGCTCAGTGACTCCCAACGGATTTACCACTAGCCACCCCCGAGATAAGACTGCATCTTTGTTTGCCAGTGACCAGAAGCGAAGGTTACTCTCCTTCCTTTCTACTATCACTCACTCTGCATATCGCCAGAGTTCTCTTTCTCCCCTCGCGTCTGCCCCCCAATCGCTTCTCCCCCACGCCTTATCCTCTTGCGAGGTTGTGTGTGGCTCTTTTTCCCTCTTGCTGGTTAGTCCTGACAGCTTTAAGGATGGGTGGTTCACCTCCCATCCCTCATTAATTCCTGAGGAGCCATCTACCTACCAACCTGCGAGACATTTAATTCGGGGCCAGTGAGCTGCTTTTGGTTCTCTGGGCCAGTGAAGTCCAAATACGGTATTGATTTTCGGTGGAAGTTAACACCACCTTTCCAGGTGCCTTCCATCGCCTTTCTGCAGCCATTGTGGTCTCTTTTTCATCATATCCCCTCTCAACAGTCCTGCAATATAAATTCATAATATTATTCACATTCATCGACTTTTTCCACAAGGTCCATTCACATCACATATTCACATTTTTGAGTTTTCCATAGTTCTTGGCCAGTCCAGTTATTTTTACAAACTGGGGGAAACAGGGTGTTACATGTGCCAAGTGAAATTTATGGTAACTTCCCCACAACTTGCTGATTTTTTTTCTTTCCAGGAGGTATCACTTATATAGCATGCCCCACACAAAATAATTGATATAAGTTTATGAAACTTGTACCAGAAAACTAAAGACTGACCACTATCCAATGCAGCTAGTCTCACTCAATTTGGATACTCTAGGAGGAATTTATGATTTTTTTACCCGAAACACCTGCTTGAGACTAGTCAATAGGACTAGTCAAATACCCTATATTCCACAGGGTGTATCTACAAATGTAAGATGACCCAGAAGCTGAAATTTTTATCACAGATAAATTAATGATTTATGTGAATATTCTCTAGATTTTAGGGTATGAAATGTTACAGAATTTTTTTTATAGCAAAAATGCCGCGATGGCTCAATTCAAGATGATTCCAGAACCCTATATTACACAGGCTATATCTCCTAAATTATAAGGCTTCAGGAGCTGAAATTATAAAACAACGTACCTTGATCCGTATACTAAATATCCTCTAAAGGGTTCCTTCTGAAACGTTGTAGAAAAATATTTGTAGCGAAAATTCCAAGGTGTCAGATGTAGCAACTAAACCCCAAGACCTTGAGCTCTGATACCATATGTTAAGAACCAAATATCAATATAGCATAGAAAAACCTAAGAATAAGTACTCAACGCCTTGAAAAAGAGAGAATTTAAGGTAATAAGCCTCTTCGAGGGGGCAAGCTCCTTATACCCCACATAAATGTCCAAATACAATATGATTCCAAATGAAAATGTCTCCTTGGTATACATAGGAAACTAGGAGGTACAATTGCAACTAATGGACTCAATCCGACATAAATAAAATAACATTACTAATGTAATATGCCCCAATTAAGGGGTAATGAGCCACTATTTAGGGCTTAGGGATTAACAGA
This sequence comes from Picea mariana, assembly GCA_032191745.1. Classification (NCBI taxonomy): domain Eukaryota; kingdom Viridiplantae; phylum Streptophyta; class Pinopsida; order Pinales; family Pinaceae; genus Picea; species Picea mariana. The sequence continues at coordinate 21,021 of JASDQU010107461.1, read as the reverse complement.
AGTGATCATGAGTCACCCATCCTTTCAAAGAATGTCACACTCTATCCATTCTTAAGATATATTTGAGCAACATGGTTTTGATTCTTCTTGTGCCAACCTATTTATGGAAATGCTATGTGTTTTTTTCACTTGCCTTTAGCTAAATGGTTCTTGATTTGAGTCTCCAGTAGGATTTCTCTTCTCTCTATTTTTTAAGTAGACCTTGCATTGCTTCTTCTTCTTTTTGTTGGATTTATGGGATGATGTGGTGTACCTTGATATCTAAAATAGAAAACTTATAGAAATATTGAAAGAAATATAACTGTAAAAAGGAAATAAAACATAACCAAAGTATTGAATTGGCAACAATAGAAAAATATTTATTGATTGATAATCTGAACAGGAAGCAATGTTCACTTGCCTCTTTAAGGGGGAAACCTCCAACTAAGCATAGATCCAATACAATATTAATCACTTGGAACCCAATTATATAGTTTCTACTACTTTAATAGTTTCTATTTATCCCAAACCCTAACCACCTAGTGGGCCTTCATTAATGAGGCTAGATCAACTACTGTCTGGACCTTCTTTAGTGAGGAAATTTATTGATTACACATTCTAACTACCTAGTCTACCTTAATTAATAAAGATAGCCACTATACATTAAGAACATATTCCCTTAACTATGGGAGTTAGGGTGGGAAACTAACATGCCTCCCCCCTTTAAATTAAACAGTTTTGTCCTTAAGGTTTGAGATGAGGAAATTGTTGTAGGATCATGGATGGTTCCCATGTGGCATCTTCAAGCTGCATAATCTTCCATTAGATTAATATTTCATGGATAGTGCACTGTCATAAATGACACTCTCTTTGTCTAAAATCACCTCTAGCTACAACCAAATGGAACCCTCTTCATCTAGTTATGGGAGAATGGTTTGGACAAGGTGATTCAACCCTACCACTTTCTTCAAGAATGACACATGAAACACTATGTGGATCTGAGAGTGGGATGGGGAAACCAACTTGTAAGCAACATGTCAAATACATTTGAGTATGGGATAGGGCCCATAAAACTTAGGTGTGAACTTCTAGTGACACTTATCCTTGTGTGATGCCTGCTTATAGGGTTGGAGACAAAGAAACACATGATCCCCTTCTTCAAAGTGGTTCTCAGATCAATGTTGATTTGTCTATTGCTTCATTATATTATGACACAATACCAAATTGTCCTTGATGGTATGTAGAATGTCAGCATGGGTGTGTAGGGTTTTATCCACCTCCTAAACCTAGGATGTTCCTGGTAAGTATGAGACCACTTATGGGGGTTTTATCTATAGAATACCTAATCCAATGACATTGTGGTAGTACCATGATAAGGGGTGTTGTACCACCATTTGGCAAGGGGTAGCCATTAAACCCAATGTGATTATCTTTCCAATGAAAACATATCAAATAATTTCCACACACTTATTGATCACTTATGTCGAACCATTTGTTTGGGGGTGATATGTCATGCTCATTTTGAATTGGGTACCTTGTAGTTTAAACAAATCCTAGAAATTACTTGTGAATGTAAGACCATGATATGACATAATTGAATTAGGTATATCATGTATTTTAAAGCCATTATTCATGAAGACTTGTGCCATTGTCAATGCCTTGAATGGGTATTGTAAAGCACAAAAGTGAATATATTTGGAAGTGTAGTCAACAACCACCATGATGATCGATTTGTTTCCTACTTTAGGTAACCTCATAATAAAATCCATGGAAATACCAATCCAAACAGTTGCAAGAATTGGTAAAGGATGTAATGCTCCTAGATGCTTCATTGTTTCACCCTTGTTCCTTTTGCATAGATTTTACCATGGTTCTGCACAAACTTCCTGCAGTAACTAGTCTAGCCAAGGAATCCATGCAAACTTTTGAGAGTCTTCGGGCGAGTCTATTCTTCCATTGTGTTGATTTTCTTAGGATCAACATATATTCCATCCTAACTGACAAAATTCCCCAAATATTCCATCCTAACTGACAATATGTCCCAAATATTCCACATCTAAGGCACCAAAAACACATTTAAAATATTTGATGAACAATTGTGTCTCTAGAGGATTTGCAAGGCTTGATCCACATGTGTCTCCCATGTTTTTATTGTGGATCAAGGTATCATCAAATAAGACAAAGGAAAAATGGCGATTGAATTGAGTATTATGTGTAATGGTGATTGTTCCATTGGGTCAAAATCAACATACTCCAATACGTGTAATTTAACTTTAATATGTGTAATTTAACTTTTATGTGTTTTTATTGGAGTTCAAGCATTATGTAGTTTCATTCAAACCATTGAACTTTCAATAGTGAAAAATTGCCCTCATTTTAAACACGATAATGACTTTTTATAACATAACGAAAAGAGTGCAAGTGAGAAAAATTGCATTCTTTTTTCACGCGATAATGACTTTTTATGACTTGTCTTTTCTGTAACACAAGGAAAACAATGCAAGTGAGAAAATTATATTCTTGATACTAAAGAATGAAATTTTACAAGCAATTAATTTGTATGGACATCACCAAAGCCTTAGGTATGACTAAGGACAAAAGGAAAACAAAATAGTAAAACATGTCTTCAGGTACGAAGAAAAACAAAATCTTAAAACCTCTCCACGACATTGAAAGGTCTAAAAAATGATGGGGATACTCACGTTAAAGCTGCACATGAAAAGCAAAATCATTTTGGACTTGTCATCTATTTATGTTGGAAAAGAAAAATAATTTAAAACTTGTCAGGTTAGATTAAAATATTATAAAAGCACATGAAAAGCAAAATCCATTTAGACTTTCGTTTTCTATTTCTCGTATGTTAAGAGTTTTCTTTTTTTTTCCACATTGGAGATTCCGCGCTGGAAACCCACCCCAGATACTTCCCCACATAGTGGCTGGTATGGGAGTGATAAATCTTCGCAGCCCCAAGGGACATAGCTTTCGAACTCATGATGTTAAGAGTTTTCTTTAAAGTTCGGTGAAAAGATAATTTGATTTCATGTAAAAGAGTATAGGATAATAGATAGTGATATTGTAAAATTTAGTTGCATTAAAGATATTATAGGGTATTGAATTTATTTTTATATTGAAAATACTTATTTCATCCAATTTAAAATTGTAATTTTATTAAACATTGTTTAATCGGATTTTAGTAATGGTTAATTGTAAAAGCTTTCTGCTATGATAAATCAAAACTTCATCAACTAAACAATTATGCTAATTTTTATTGTTCAAAATTGCTATGCCATGTAGTAATGATATGATAGACTTCCATAATTGATCCTCAATTTATGTGTATATCTAATACTTATACATTGAGATTCATTTCAAAACCCAAAACCTAAACATTGAGATTCATTTCAAAAGGTAGGATTAACTGCTTTGTAGCTGTCCCTTATTTGACTAGACTGTTGGGTCGTTTCAAACTTGCGCATGTCTTTCTTAACGTTGGGGGGTTAAGACCCAAGGATTGTCCGAAGTTGACCAACAAAACCCCCAAATCATTGACATATCAATCTTCAGCCAAGGCTGAAGAAGGTCTCATCCGAGACACTATGAGGATCACAAAGACTCTCTGGTCTTGTGTTGTGGATGAAGCGATAAATACGCAGAGATCCATTTGGGTTGACATTCATACATTCCATAATTGACAACTTGATATTATTAATATGCAAAAACAATACACACACATATCCAAATGTCACATAAATAATACATGATCAATCATGATCGTTGCAGCTTTATTATCATCCTCATTCCATCAATCACATACATGCATTAAGAAAATCATATATCGACAACAACAAAGTCTCATATTTCCTCAGAGAACTTCCCAAATTTACAATACATTGCGCCATGTGCATCTCTTTAGACATTTCACAAATGACAGACCCATGCCACAATTAGAGACAATACAATTCTACAGAGCCTCAGAGTGAGCTAATGGACTAGAATAATGAACAACTAGCAACAACCTAGTGAACCAACTGAGAGTAACTCTCTTTATGTTGTCATTTCTTTCTTTAATATTCTTCTCTACTATGGCTCTCTATCTCTTTCAGATCTGCTCCACTCGCTCTACTAACTAACAACCTCACATGCTTTTGTCATTTGCCTACATCCCATGTAGCCTTTCTAGAATCAAGGCAATCTTAACTACCTGTCCAGCTCATCTCCTTTCGGCTCCATGTTTCCTTGTGTTGCTGGTAGTAATCATTCAAGGAGATTTCCTAAATATTCTTTACTTGATTCTGGTGTGCATCTTCTTGATTTCTGGTGTGAATCCAAAAACTAGGACCAATGCACATTTGGTAGACCTTAGACTTGGCACATGATATGAAAACTCGGTCTAGCATGTGCTTGTTATCAATACTCGCACAACTTCTTATGCTCGCTAAAAAATGGAATATGCACAGACAATTCATTTTTTCGCATGTGCGATATTAACCCAAAACTTTGGTTTCCAACACACCCCCACCACTATCACTTGGCTTGTCCTCGAACCAACTGTCTAATGGAATGACCGTCGCAATGGACGGAACTATGTTTATGACTTCCTGCATGAACACCTTAAACTATCACTCATGCTCATTGAGGTAGCCCTGAAGATCCTGGGTAATATGAACCGCCGCATCAACCTTAGTTCTGGTGACCTAAGGCGTAGTCAAGTCCGTTGTGTTGATTTTCTCAATTAGGGGGGTGACAATAACTTGCATGTCTGAGAGCTATGCGAACAAGATCAAGGATTTATTGGTCGTGGAAGTGATGATCTATGATATACTTTGTTGTTCAACCCAAACTACGATGATCTCTTTTGTTTTTTTTTGCAATAGATAACATCGCAATGATGTGCTCCCCGAGAGGCAAAGAAGCCATGTTTTTCTTCTATTGTGTGACCTCAACTTCCACCACATGAAATCTATCTTCAATTGTAGATACCTCGGGAGGATTTTGGAGATGGGTCCATAAGGAGAAGTTATAGTTGACCATGCTTGAAAATGCCTCCACCCTATGTTGGTCATCTTGGACTTGAGCCAACTTAATCATTTGCTGGAATTGAGTTGTTGTTGGACTTGTTTGGTGGAGTGGTGGAAAAAGAGTTGTGATCTATGAATCTAGATTCTACAGGAAGACCTTCACGACTGAGAGCTTAAAACTGAGGGGAATATTGTTCCCTTGTGTGGAAGTAGTTGGAATCTATGCATATAGGTTGTCTACTGCCCCGAGTAGGTCAATGAATTTTGTACTTATCTCGGTGAATTGGGCCTCGGAAGTTGCATGTGTCGCAAATTCCATTTCATACTTCTTCTACAATACTTGGTGATCCTGAAATTCCTTTTTATAATGCTCGTGCATCTAATTATGCGTGACAATGTCCACTTGGTGTTGGAGTTGTAACTGTGCATGATCATGACCGAGTATTTGGTGTCACTCATCCAACTCAGAGAGTAAGGTGGCAAGACAATCCTGTACTATTGTAGTTGGAATTGACACCAAGGGGATACCACCATTGTTGCTATCCATTGGGATTGGTGTTGATGGGTCAAATCTAACGAACTGAGTGGGGTTATGGAATTGTTCCCACAAGCTGGCGGCCATGGTGGAGTGGTTGATACCGATGATGTGCCCCTGAGTTCTCAACAAAGATGGTCGATGTTACAAATAGCCTCTATGTTTATTTTTTGTTGCAGCAACAATTGTCTTTGAAGTGCATCTATCAGCGTTACGATGCCTAGTGCCATTTGGATGGAGCCCTATTGTGCTAAAGGGTTGGTAGTGTGGATGGTTGGAACGATCCTTTGTTGTTTTTTACCAAATAGGGTAGATTGTGTTTGTTGTTGTGTGGGGTGTGGGTCATGAGCACGCTTGGGTAGGAGGACATCTTTGGATCCCTCCCCAAGGGGGACCATGTGTTGCACCTACAATCATGTAGCCTCAACTTGCTTGCGGTCTTGATTGCGCTTAGTGCGTGTTTAGAGAATGTCCATTTATTCAACTAAAGTTGGTGGCAAATGTGCGAGCCATTCAACTACACCTTGTTGGATGTCCTCTTTGGTGATGCAGAATGAAAATAATGCCATAGAAACCCCATGGTCATCACTAGGATAGATGAACATGTTATGAAAAGTACATTCAAAGATAAGATAGCCAACATGCCTATCCATAATGGTGCATAGGATGTGCACTTGCGAAGAAATGGCCTAAATCAATTGCTAGTACCAGCTTTGAAAAATCTCATCATGGAAATTTTGGGTGGTAGGATCCCTTGTCTTGTGTAATCGAAGAAATCGTGCAGTGTCAAAGGCATGTCCACTCCCAGCAGGTCGTTCAAAACCTTGAGGGGGCCTTCAGAGAACCATGGCGAGGAGAAGTAGTATCAATCTATAATGAAATTCTTTCTCGAAGTCCTTGGCGTATAAATAATCGTCAATGAACTCATTCAGTACATACTGAGCCCAAGCCATCCGAACCCCTGCTACACACTGCTCAGCTGGAATGAACACCCCAAATGGACACTCTTCCTTTGTACAAGTGTGTAGGTTCTTATAAGCTATCAACTGAGTAGAAAATATAACCGACCATACACTTATCTCTGAAATTAGTACCCAACATATTATGTGATGTGTATTGTATGAGCCATATATTTCATGTTGGGCAACATCTTTAGTGGTTAAATGTTTTTTGGGCTTGTCACCATGCATGGGTAGGCCTACAACTCGTCATATTTTTGCTTCATCGATAGGATATTTCCCCCCCAGCTACAAGTATCCACCATGTAGTCAGGTGAGTAAGAAGCGAACATGAAGGGTCATCGTCCCACTATGCCCAAAGTGATCTTGTACTGATTTTCCAACCACATTTGGATGGACGACCAAACCAGACTCAATTTCCCCATCAAATCCTAGTACTTCTTCGAAAAAATGTTCACATCGGAACCCAGATCCAACATGACTCCATCCATGTCATAACCCCCAACTTTAGTTGTCATCTTGAACTCTCTTCCAGTGCGTTTCTACTTGCTGACTTGACACACCTCCCTTTCCGGTAGGGGAGTTGATATAGTTCTATTTGTCAGATCCTTCCCCATACAACTAGTGGTTAACATCTCAGTCAAATTCCTCACAGCATCAAGATCATCGAGCAATCTCAAAAAACAACGTAATAAATTACTTACTTGAACTTTAGTATTTGTCTTGCAATCCAAGTCGCACAATGCTTATTTGCACACTGCGCACTATAACTCCTCGAGGTGATGTTCCTCATTTTCTCTTTTCTCAATGCATCACAACTCTTCTTGTCTACACATTATTTCATTGACCTCTGGGTTGCATGTTGTATCGCCTCATGCATACGTGCTTCTTCCAATGATCTTTGTGTCGAATGTTGCAACTCTTCCTAGGAGCGAGCCTCTTTCAATGACCTCTATGTTGCATGTTGTACCTCTTTGCAGATCTAGGCCTCCTCAAGTGACCTATGTGTTTCTCCCTACAGTTCTTCATAGATTTAGGTCTCCTCAAGTGATCTTTGTTTCATGCGTTGCAGCGTTTCGTGCACTCTTTCTTCTTCCATGGCTCTTTGCATGCGCGTATAAATTTTTTTTTCTATGAAACATCGAACTTAGGAGGGGGTTTCATTGCCTTTCTAATCTTCCGCTTGGTCTTTTGACCCAAGCTCTCAACCTGCTCGAAGTCCCTCCCTGTCTTCTCTTTGCCTTGGGTTTTCACCCAAACATCAATTTCCTCATCCTTCTTATTTTTGCACAGTTGTTATGACCCAAGGGGAGCATATATAGGGATAAATGTATATTATATGACCCCAAGGGGGGGGATATATGGGCCTAAATGTACATGTAATGTGTAAATATATATGTAATAAGGTCGGACTAATAGTAAAGGGACCTCATGTGCAAGTGTGAAAAGGTATATATAGAGATCATGTATTCATTATTGTGGAGATGTGAATTTGAGCTTATATGAATGCATTTGGTTATTTGGAGGGGGTTTCCCTATTCTTTAAGGGGTTATTATGTAACTTATCTATCTTGGAGTTGTGATCCATGCTCGCATTCTTTACATGGTGTGTACTTTTGTTCTGTTATCATCATTTAAGCATTTGGATCATTACAGTAGCTCTGCATGCACCATGTTGCAATGCGTCTTCTTTTCTTCCCACTTCTTCAATAAGTCGGGACAATCCTTTGTGACATTCTCAGGGATGTAATAATATGCACAAAGCACGTGTAGTTTGGTACAAAACCTTGATACATGACCAATCTCTCCACAATTGAAACAAGTGGGGGATCTGCCTCCCCCTCCTCCATATCCTCATCCATGCTCACGCCCATATCTACCTGTGGGACCTCCTTGGTATCTACCTCTCTCAACACTGCCATAATCACAACCCTTTTGTTCCTCTTGTACTCGGAGTGCATTGTGGGTATTGTATTGCATTAGTTGCAGTGATCAACAATTATTGACATCATGTCCCACAAAATTACAGAACTCACAGAACGGGATATGATGCATTTTATGATACTTTTCCAATGTTGGGAAGAGGGGTAGTACATGGCCCCACTGTCTACAAATATCACACCATTTTTTCTAAGGCCCAATTGGGAATTGACTCAGTGCTCTCGTCACCACATAGTTTCCAAGTACATGGAACTCGTCCCTATGATTCCCCTCAGATTGACACATGTTACACCATGCGTTCTTGCGCATGACCTTTTCCCTGGCCATGTCCCACAATTGCATTGTTAGATTGGCTAGTTGCAACTTCACTTGTGCCAATATTGCCATTGTATCTGCCCCTCCTGGTGTAGCCTCCAAGCACATTGCAATCTCCATGACCTCTACTTGAGTTGTCACCTTTTGCTGGGTGAGTGAAACTTGAATATGGGGGAGAAACCCTGCAATAAACCATTCTCTATGTTGTATGTCTTGGATTTGGAATGTCAGCCTATCCAACAAAATCTTGAATTGTTGGTCATAGTCCCACATGGTTTCTCCTTGTTTCTGCTTAATCTCCTTGATTTACGTAATACACTGAAAATTTGACTTAGGTTTCTTGACCTCCTTAAATATATCTCACTTGATCTCTATCAAGGACCTCACTTGTCCCATTGGTGCAGTGGCCTTGTACTTCATGTACCACGTCAAGGATCTGTCCATGAATGTGGTTTCTAGCCGTGCAATCTTTTCTACTTCATTTTTTATCCTCTTGATAGACCATATTGCTTCACATGTGAACCAATGTTGTTCTATGTTATATTTACTCGTTCCATTGAATATGGGTAACATCAGGGTACTATCTTGATTTTCCATCCTTAGGATCAAACTAACTCCTCCTATCTGACTGATGGATATTGGGATTTTCAACACCGATACTCTCCTTGGTGAAGTAGCACTGAATTTTCCTTCTTCACTCTTCTCTCCTCTTCTATCTCTTTCAACTCTTTCTCCTACTCTTTCTCCTATTCCCATTGACTCCCTATCTATTATTCTTTCTTCTTGATTACAAATGTGCAAGGGGGGTGGTTCAAAGGTGGGGTAAGTCCATATTCTTTTGGCATTTCTTGTGAGGTGACCTAGATATTTTCCTACCTGCATCCACACAAAACCATCTATTATCATCAATTCTTCTCCCCCATCAATAGGGGATCCTCCATATTCCTTTCCTTCTCCTATGCCTCTACTCTATGCCTCATCTTCCTCCAAAGTTGTGGCAATCCAAAATAGACAAGGGCCTCATATTGTTTCTCTTGGGCCCTTGGGAATACTATTATTACTACTATTGGTATCCCAGTTGGACACCCTACTCTCAACGTTGCGCCTCTTCACGTGCCTATCTTCACCTGTGCTCCTCCTTGGCATATCACACTCTTTCATACTTACTTATGATGAAGTCTCCTTTCTCTTCATCCCAATCCCGAATCCTCATTAAGTACCCTTTACTATCTTCTTTCCACCTCTTTTTTCCTCTTTTCTCTTCAACTCAACTTGTCTTGCGTATCTTTTGTCTCTTTCTCTCCTCTGCTCCTTTGAGTCCATTCCATTCCTCACCTCATCTCAAAAAATTCTAGATCCTCATTAAGGGATCCATCTCCTCTCTCACTTTTCCCATATCATTTCACACCCCACTACTACATATGGGCGGATTAATCCACGAAAATTTTCCACGCTTCAACTAGTTTCATATTTTTTTTAAACAGGGCGGGATTTTTGTCGCTATTGCCATGAAAGTTCGTTGCAATATCGATGAAAATCTTATTTAAATCTAGTTGGGATTTTCGTCTCTATAGATACGAACTTTCATGGCAATAACGACGCAAATTTTTCCTATCTCATTGGTCAGTGTTAATGGCTAGTTGACTATTTTATCTATATATACGTGACTTTAAGAGACTTTGCAACACAATTGCTATTGTTGCAACATTGTTCTTGGCTTTTGTTTGAGCTGATTATTTTTCCGTCACCCACCGGTTGAAAAAATCCAATTCTCGATCTACATAGCTTGGATTTTGAACTTGCAAGGTTAGTATGTTATTTTTTATTGATATACTCATTTAACTTGTAAATGTTTTTTCAAATGTCCAAATTTCATTTAGCTTGTTTTTTCCTTGATAATATATTATAATATGTGTAGTACCATATTTCATGTCTTTGGTTTTTGGATATAGTTAGTATATTCTATGGAAAAGGGTATGTGGATTCCATAATATTCTATTTCCCTTCAATTGTAGCTATAATCTCTCTCTCTTTTCATTGATAAAGATATGGAATTGCTCTTGAAACTCAACACTGATCGATGAAATGATAGTAATTGATTGTCATTTTCTTCTCTCTTTTAATTTTTAAGACCTAACAAAAAAACACCAACAAATCTTGATTGAAGCTTTGATACCACTTGTTACATCCCTAGTACCCAAAAGGGATCACACTTGCATAAATTGAAAATAATATAACAGTGACAATAATGGTTGG
>JASDQU010107460.1:27222-38970 GCA_032191745.1 Picea mariana | reverse complement strand
GAATACACATGCTAAGTACACATGCCACATAAATAATGAACAAGAACAACAAATAATCATTCACATTTGACCCATGATTTTGGGCCAAGCCACTCGAAAAACCCACAAGGGGAAAACCAATAGAAATAGTTTCTTTGTAGAGAAAACTCATAAATTTTCTCAAGATTACAACTTGGACAACCAACCAAAACACTTGTACTTATCTCAAACCCCATGCAAATACATTGGAATATGTGCCAATCTCTGACAGAACAACACCCATAAATCTACAACAAGTATAGTATAGATTGTACAACCAATTTACCAACATTTATTGCCTTGAAAACTGTGTAGATTACTACCTCAGTTTCTCTTCCTTGTGACCTTGGGATTTGTGCCTCAAGTTGCCTCCTTTCTCTTCTTTTCTTCTCGCTCTACCTCCTCTTTATTCTCTCTTCAATGACTTTCTCATTGAATAATAATGCCCATCTCTCTAAAAATCCTTTTTGTACTCATGATAATGATTTAACCCTAAACCTAAAAATCAATGGCTTAGATTAGATCTTAGATACTCAAGANCAACACCCATAAATCTACAACAAGTATAGTATAGATTTTACAACCAATTTACCAACATTTATTGCCTTGAAAATTGTGTAGATTACTACCTCAGTTTCTCTTCCTTGTGACCTTGGGATTTGTGCCTCAAGTTGCCTCCTTTCTCTTCTTTTCTTCTCGCTCTACCTCCTCTTTATTCTTTCTTCAATGACTTTCTCATTGAATAATAATGCCCATCTCTCTAAAAATCCTTTTTGTACTCATGATAATGATTTAACCCTAAACCTAAAAATCAATGGCTTAGATTAGATCTTAGATACTCAAGATCTATGGCTAGGATATAATATCTCATTATATCATTAACTTTAAATCATTAAATACGAAAAAAATGTCACTTTAACTTTATAACATAAAGTTAATATTCCGAGAGAGACACTTTTAATGTCCAGCCCATGTTAGACATCATAACATGAAGAAGACCTCCCGAGATATAAACTCTAACTACGGTGACAAATGAGAAAATTCCAAAAATAAGAAGACTGACATACATTGCAACTTTTATGGGAAAGATGGTCATGATGAGTCCAAATGTTTTAAGAAGATGACAGCTTTACAAGCAACGATGAAGAGGTGCGACATCATTATTGAGTCTACTACTTTTTCTTCTTCTCATGGACATGCACTTTTTGCTTCTGGTTTCTCCTTCAATGGAACTTCTACTTCTTCTTTTGATGATTGGGTTGTTGATTCAGGAGCATCTTATCGTATGGCTAAGGATAAAGCCATATTTTTTGCTCTTACTGAATGTATACTAAGAAAATATTTGTCGGTGACGATATATATCTTAGTGTTGTAGGGTCTGGAAAAGTTCAGGTAGATAATGTTCATTTCAATGATGTATCATGTGGTCCAAGTATTTCCTGCAACCTTCTATCAATATATCAAATCACTCATTCAGGTGAAGGTAAAATGTAGAGTTTTCACCTCACCAAGTTGTAATCAAGGATCTAAAATATTATAAGCATGTTCTCACAACTGGAATTGTTGATGATATTACCAAGTTGTACAAGTTTGACAACTTTGGGTCATCATCTTTTCCATCAGTTTTTGTTGCTCATAGCGATGACTTGAGCAAACTTTGGCATGAGCGGTTTGGTCATCTAAACTATCGCTCATTGCAACAACTATGTAATCAACAGATGGTGATTGATATTCCTCTATTTTCCTGCAGAGATGGTGTTTGTGTTGGTTGTGTTCTTGACAAACATCATCGGGACAATTTTGACAAACGTGCCTCTTGGCATGTCTTAACCCCTTTGCAACTTGTTCACAATGACTTGTATGGTACACTTTATTCTCCTTCTTTTTCTGGGTTCAAGTATTTCTTAACTTTCATTGATGACTTTTCCAAACGCACTTGGTTTACTTCTTAAAACTTAAGAGTGAAGTTTTTGACAATTTTTTGGCCTACAAGGCCCTTGTAGAAAAGAAATCTATACATCAATTTCAAAGGTTGAGAACATACAATGGAGGCGAATATGTGAACACTTAATTTACAAGTCATTGCACTACATAGGTCATCCATATACATCACACTATTCCATATACATGTGTGTACACCACAACAAAATGGTGTTGCCGAGAGAAAGAACTACACATTAAAAAAAATGGCTAATAGTATGATCCAATGTAAGGGATTAAGTCTAAGTTATTGGGCGAAAGCTATTAACTGTGCAAATTATATAGTAAATTGCACCCCACAAAGGATATTAAAAATATAACATGAGAAGAAGCATGGAATAACATTAATCTAGATGTAATCCACTTCTGTGTATTTGGCAGTGTGGCATGGACTCACAATGGGAAAAGGAAAGCATTGTAGCCTAAAAGTGAGAAGTGTATATTTGTTGGTTATTTTGAAGATGTCAAAGGTTACAGATTTCTTCAACCACGTTGTAATGGAATTTTTATTAAAAGAAACGTTAAATTTGATAAAGATCTCTTGGCTTGAGAGCCAAATTTGACGTTTGTTCCTTCTTCAGCCTGCGAGCCATCTTCGACATTTGTGCCTTCTTATGTTCCTACTCTAGTTTCTTCTTCTTCAAATGATGATAGTGAGGATGAAAATCCACCTCTGCTTGATCACCTTCCTCTAGACGAGTCCATTGAATTTGAACCTACACCAACAACACTAATTCCTAGATGGGTCCATTCAACACGAGAAGCATCTAGGGATCTTGCTGGTGATCCTTCAGATTAATGTTGAACACGTTCATAGTTCCAATGAGCCTCTTCTCTTTTGGCTCAAGTTTCAGAGACTCATGATCCAAAGACATTTGTAGAATTTTTGGGTCATCTAGATTGTGATACAACAATGAATGAAGAGTATCATTCTTTAATGGAAAATGACACTTGGGATCTTGTACCTCTTCTGAAAGGAAGAAAACTTGTCAGATGTAAATGTGTGTACATAACTAAGTATGCATCAGATGGAAGTGTTGAAAGACACAAGGCCTGGTTAGTTGAAAAAGGGTCCTCTTAAGTTGNGGTTGTGTTCTTGACAAACATCATCGGGACAATTTTGACAAACGTGCCTCTTGGCATGTCTTAACCCCTTTGCAGCTTGTTCACAGTGACTTGTATGGTACACTTTATTCTCCTTCTTTTTATGGGTTCAAGTATTTCTTAACTTTCATTGATGACTTTTCCAAACGCACTTGGTTTACTTCTTAAAACTTAAGAGCGAAGTTTTTGACAATTTTTTGGCCTACAAGGCCCTTGTAGAAAAGAAATCTATACATCAACTTCAAAGGTTAAGAACATACAATGGAGGCGAATATGTGAACAATCAATTTACAAGTCTACATAGGTCATCCATATACATCACACTATTCCATATACATGTGTGTACACCACAACAAAATGGTGTTGCCAAGAGAAAGAACTGCACATTAAAAAAAATGGCTAATAGTATGATCCAATGTAAGGGATTAAGTCTAAGTTATTGGGCGAAAGCTATTAACTGTGCAAATTATATAGTAAATCGCACCCCACAAAGGATCTTAAAAATATAACATGAGAAGAAGCATGGAATAACATTAATCCAGATGTAATCCACTTCTGTGTATTTGGCAGTGTGGCATGGACTCACAATGGGAAAAGGAAAGCATTGTAGCCTAAAAGTGAGAAGTGTATATTTGTTGGTTATTTTGAAGATGTCAAAGGTTATAGATTTCTTCAACCACGTTGTAATGGAAGTTTTATTAAAAGAAACGTTAAATTTGATAAAGATCTCTTGGCTTGAGAGCCAAATTTGACGTTTGTTCCTTCTTCAGCCTGCAAGCCATCTTCAACATTTGTGCCTTCTTATGTTCCTACTCTAGTTTCTTCTTTTTCAAATGATGATAGTGAGGATGAAAATCCATCTCTGCTTGATCACCTTCCTCTAGACGAGTCCATTGAATTTGAACCTGCACCAACAACACTAATTCCTAGATGGGTCCATTCAACACGAGAAGCATCTAGGGATCTTGCTGGTGATCCTTCAGATTAATGTTGAACACATTCATAGTTCCAACGAGCCTCTTCTCTTTTGGCTCAAGTTTCAGAGACTCATGATCCAAAGACATTTGTAGAATTTTTGGGTCATCTAGATTGCGATACAACAATGAATGAAGAGTATCATTCTTTAATGGAAAATGACACTTGGGATCTTGTACCTCTTCTGAAAAGAAGAAAACTTGTCAGATGTAAATGCGTGTACATAACTAAGTATGCATCAGATGGAAGTGTTGAAAGACACAAGGCCTGGTTAGTTGAAAAAGGGTCCTCTCAAGTTGAAGGAATAAACTATAATGAAACCTTTGCCTCTGTAGCCAAAATTAATTCCATCTGCCTTGTTCTATCCCTTGTTGCCTCACATAAATGGGAGGTCTATCAGATGGATGTTAAATATGCCTTCTTACATGGGGATTTGAAAGAAGAAATCTACATGGAACAACCTCTTGGCTATGTCCATAATGACTCTAGCCTTTTTTGTTGCCTTAAGAAATCTCTTTATTGTCTTAGGTAAGCTCCTCAAGCTTGGTATGCCAAAATGGATAACTTTCTTCTTGACACCGACTTTTCTAGATGCCATATTGACCCCAATGTCTATACCAAGAAAGTAGGAAGCCATCTCATAATCCTTGTTCTTTATGTTGATGATCTTATCCTCACTGGTAGTGACCCTAAACTTTTAAACCATGTGAAATCCAACCTTAAGAAGAAATTTTAAATGACCGACTTGGGCTATTTGCACGATTTCCTTGGCCTCCAAGTTTTGCAAATCAAGGAAGGAGTTTTTCTTTCCCAGTCTAAGTATGCTTGTGACCTTCTTTGTTGCTTTAACATAGAAGATTCAAAACCATACCCTTCTCCCTTCTAGTCTGGAGTAAAACTTGTTGCCACTTGTACTTCTCTTGAAGTTGATGTCACTTTGTACCACTAGTTAGTTGGTAGCCTCTTATACTTGACTCAAACCCGTCCTGATCTTTATTTTGTTGTTGGTCTTGTTGCCCAATATATGAAAACACTCCATGAAAGCCATTATAAAGCAACTAAAAGAATACTTCGATATGTCGGGGGTACAGTTTAGTTCAGGATACATTACAATTCAGAGGGGGACTCCTTTATTGGTTAGTTTCACTAATTCAGATTGGGCCAATGAGCATGATGATTGAAAGTCTACTGTAGGTTAAGTTTCTAGCCTTGGTTCAGGACCTATCACTTGGGCTTGTAAGAAACAACATGCTATTGCTCTTTCTTTAGAAAAAGTAGAGCATTGAGCAACAATTAATGAAATTTAGGAAGCCTTGTGGCTTCGACAGATCCTCTTAGAGTTTGGAATCCAGTAGCAACATCCTACCACCCTTTGGTGAAACAATCATCGTGCCATCAAGCTCGCCAAAGATCGAGTTCAACATCAACGTGACAAACTCATCGAGCTTCACATGCACTTCATTTGAAATCTCATTCATGATCGATTTATTGAACTGCTCTTTTTCCCTATAGATGATCAAGTTGCAAATATTTTCACAAAGTCTCGTATAGAAGCGAAGTTTTCCAAACTTCGATCTATGTTAGGAGTTCAAAAAGTTGTCATTAAGGGGGGATAGTCTCTAATGCCTCCTTCCTTCTCCTATTGTGTCCCCTTTGTAAATCCTTCAATCATGTTTGAAGTTGTTCTTAAGGGGGATGTTAGGATATTTAGACACTTAGGGTTTAGTTAAGATCAACTTGGTCTAATGTGTCGTTAGGTAAAAGTGTGTTTCTTTAGTATGCATTAGTATGCATTTGTAGTTGGGTAATCCGACAGTCACGATATGTTCCAAACATAGAGTAATCCGACTATTCATGTTCTCCTTGATCTTAATGGCTACATTGATCCATGTATTAACACTCGATTGGTCCATGATCTCTATTTAAAGAGCATGGACAATCATTTGTTGATGATCAATTGTGAGAAAATCTCTTGTAAATCTCTTTGTAATCTATTTCTTTTGCATTAATAAATTGCTCCAAGTGCCCAAGTTGGCTGGGGCCGTGGATGTTTCCCCATAGGGGTTTTACCACATGAAAACATCAATGTGTTGATCTGTAACATCCCCATTATAATCCTCAGTTTTATTCATGCTTATGTGGATATAATATGTGGCTACAACCAAGCAATGTAATATGTGAATTGTACTTCAATGTTTTAATAATAAAAATGTGATGCCGACTATTACGGGGACATGGAAAAGAGATGGGGGATAAATTAATCCACAAGAGAGGGAAGTGTCTAGGATAATGGCCAAGAGGAGTCAAAGAAGGGATTACCCATGTATATTAATTTTATCCATTTTCTTGAACTTGCTTATTGTATACGAACCTTCCACTTTCTGATTGAGTGTTCCTAAAGCCAATCATTGAATACATGTAAGAGGGTGGGTGCAAGTGATTAGATCCTTCTGATTGAGTGTTTCCAAGGCCTATCATTGAATACATACAAGAGGGTTGGTGTGAGTAGTCACATCCTAAAGTTACTGGGCACATGGGGGTTGAGTACAATCGGCTTGGGGAAGAGTGTGAGTCAAGAAAGGCAAGCCACAAGAGAGGAATTCCGTATGGGTTAGAGAGGGAGGTTTTGGGAGTCAGTCAAGGTTTTGTGCAAGAGAGGGAGAAGAAAGAGCTTGGAGTTGGTGCAACCATGGAGGGTGGATTATGGAGTGTAACTAGAGCAAATTGGAGTTGGAGAACTAAAGAGCCAGGTTGTCATATCTGAAGAGTGAACTCATGATTGAGTTGCACTAAAACAACAAGTGTTTTTTTTTTGGTTTGCTGATAGTTTTCCTAGTAGCAAGTTCCCTTGAGTTCCTAACTGAGAGATTCCTAGTTACCTATTTCAGAGAGACCATGATAAATGAATGGCACATTCCTTGGGTTATCCCTGATAAGTGAGTGGTACGTCGCTTGGGTGATCCTTGATAAATGAATGGTGCATTCCTTGGGTTGGGCAGGACAAGAGGAGGAGAGATGGTTGAAGGATTGGGATAGTTGTAGGAGAATATATTTGGGTTATGAGTTATGAGTTGTGAGTGGACCGTGAGAGGCCACCCTCTTTTGTGGATTACTAGCCTCAGCTCGGGGGTGACTAACTGTTGAGAATTGGAACAATCAGTTTATGGTTGGGTGGAACATCCGTCCCAAGTAGCTGGTTGCACGATTCTCATTTAAAGATAAGTGTTTTATATTGTACCGATTTATTTACATGTGTTATTACTGTGCATGAACTCTGTGTGAATGAGAATGATTTATATGCTGTTGTAATGAATAGTTTAGTTGTATTTCATGTTGATTACTAGCACACTTTCGATGCATTTGTTTTATAGTTATAGATAATAGCTAAATTTGTTTTAAATTTGTAGTTGTAAGCTACATGAAATCGACTAACAGTAAAAGAATTACTTTAGTTAGCAAAATTTTCATTTTTATGTGTATTCGTAACGTGATGTTGCTTAGTTGGAGGCTAGGTACAATACAAAAATGGTATCGGAGATGATAATGATAGATTTTTGCATGACGTGGCCCAGGCTGGGTGGTTGGGTATGTTACAAAGTGGTATCAGAGCCCAGTTTTCAACATTGAGCTTGGATGGGCCGAGTTAGTAGAACGATGAAGTGAAAAATCGCAGAGAATTAATTTATGGAGTATGTTTGCAACTTGTTTATTTAAACTACTACAACAAAATTGAGAGAATTTCAGGGGTAATGTGAAGAATTGAACCTCTTTGGAAATTTCAAACATAAGCAAATTGGAAAAATTTGGGTATTTTTTCGTACGATGATGTCGGCATGACATGGAGGCCACGTGTCGGGTGACGTGGTAGAAGAAAGATGTGTATGCCACAGTGGCAGGTACATGTTGGATGGGATGACAGTTGGTGGATGGTGTGGAGCCATGTGGCAGGCTAAGTGTCAGTCCCACGAAACCATGATAAGATCTTGGAATTTGTCTAAGTGTTAAGCTTTCACGAGTCCATGTATATGAAAAAATGGTTAACTGTTTGGATTTCTCAGATGGACTTATGAAAGGAAGGTTTCAAGTTTTTGAGTCTGTGAGTCTGCTAGTCCACGTAGATGGAAAAATGGCTAAGTGTTGGGACTTCTCGAACAGACTTATGAAAGCAAGTTACAAGTTTATGAGTCTGCAAGTCCACAAGTCCATGAGTCCACAAAGGAAAAAGAAGCTAAGTGTTAGTGGCAAGTTCATGGAAGATGTGAAGAAGAGATATGACTAGATTCACGGTGAATCCAAATAAGACAGATCAACGATGAAGATCTAATCAAGAAATGATCGGATGGTTGTTGAGCGTTACTACTATGTTGCGCGTGCCAATGAATATCCCTTCACTGTTTTGCCACCATAATTTTCAGCTTGGAGCTCGGATTGGGGAAAACGAATAGTCATTGGAAAGATATTTAGAAGTAGAAGAGATTTGTTGACCCAAAATTTTGATTTGGGTGTTATGTTTTCTTCAAAAGTGATAAAAGTGAATTATGTAGCAACGAGAATTGCAACTTCTAATTGTTGTAACTATTCACTCAAAACTCAGATTGAGACATGAGGATAGTCATTGGAAAGTTGATTCGAAAATGAATGCATTTAAGGAATCCTACTTGAGAGTAGTGCATTAATATTCTTCATAATTTAAAATGAAGAATTACCTGTAATCTAAATTGATAGATATTTTTCAATATGCTTACTTCTAACAATAGTTATTGCATGCACACTCTTGCAGAATTAGAGGTATCAAAAAACACACTTTAGTTTCCACATGAGAACTAGAGACATGCAGGATGCTCAAGGGTTTTACAGCCATGAAGAAGAAATTGGAGGTCTTCATACAAACATGGGTAATGTTGAGATTGAGTCTAATGGGAGAAGAGACAGGCAGGGGTATGTAACTATGAGAATCTTGCAAAAAGAAGTGCAAAGCTATAGGGTCGATAATGAGAGGATCATGAAGGCTCAAGAAGAGAGCCTAAATATGCTACATAAGCAAGTTAACAAGGACTCTGGCACCAAGCAAACAACTAGTTCTAGACAAGTATTAGCATCAAGATCCCATAGCAAACGAGATGATCATGGGAGCGATAGGCAGTCAAGAAGCATGAGTAGACGCCATCATTCTCCAAGGCATTCCACCAGAAGAACTCATGCAGGTTCAGGTCCAGGGAGCATCCCAAGTGTGTCTC
This sequence comes from Picea mariana, assembly GCA_032191745.1. Lineage (NCBI taxonomy): Eukaryota > Viridiplantae > Streptophyta > Pinopsida > Pinales > Pinaceae > Picea > Picea mariana. Next base: position 29,656 of record JASDQU010107460.1, on the reverse strand, counting down.
TTGCTCGGAGGCAAAGGATAATACCTGAGGCATACATCTTGTAGGGTGAACTTAGGAAGGTTAAGCCACTAACTTTCAATGGTGAGCACAAGAAAGGAGAAGAGGTAGAGGCATGGTTGTTGGAAATGAAGAAATATTTCCAGTTGCATGATTACCCCTCCCAGGTAGAAGCTAGAATTGCCACCTACCACTTGAAAGGGAAGGCAACCATGTGGTGGGATCAACTTAAGCAAGTTAAGAACTTTGATGAGAAAAGAATCTCATGGAGGTAGTTCAAGGGATATTTCCAAGAGAAATATTTGTCTGAGCATTACTGTGAAAGAAATATGAAAGAGTTCTTTAAACTCAAGTTGGGAACCATGACAATCGAGGAATATGAGAAGGAGTTCTTTGAATTGTTGAAGCATGTTGACTTCATCAAGGATGAGAAAGTCAAAATCTAAAGGTTTCTAAGTGGGTTAACCTCTTTCTACAGTGATAAGATTCAATATGACAACCCCAAAACCTTAGAAAAAACGACAAGGAGAGTAAGGAATTTGTATGAACATAGCAAAGGAAGACCAGTTTTCCAAAAAGATTGGAATGACAAGATGAAGGATAAGAAGGATCAATGGTAGAAGCATTTTAAGCTACCCTTTTTCATGAATAATTCTCAAGAAAATAAGCAAGGTCAAAGTACCCAAAATGAACACAAGATTGCAGATTCATTTGGAAAGATGCCAAGGCAACAGTCGGTGCAATGTTGGGGATGTGGGGGAAATCATCTACATAGGGATTGCCCTCACAAAGGAGAAAGAATGGGGACTGTCCACAAAATTCAAGAGGATGAAACAATGGAAGACATGGGCAAGAGCATACCAAGGATGTATGCAGCCTTTGATAACAAGCATGCAACGTATCAATCTCCCATGATTGAAGTGAAATGTAAGATCAATAATTAGCCCATAACAATTTTAATTGATTCTGGAGCTATCCATAGTTACATAAATGTTAAAATTGTCGAAAGATTTCACTTGCAAAGAAGTAAGCATAAGAAATATTGGTTAGATGAGTTAGCCATTGGGGCTAAGAGGAAAATCGATGAGTTTGTTAAAGATTGTTCGATAGACATGAATGGACTCAATACAAAAGTGGATGTAAACATCATACCATTAGGTTCATATGATTGTCTAATTGGCATGGGTTGGTTGGAGAAACATCATGTTTCCCTATACTGTTACAACAAGACAAACACATGTCTTGATGAGGAAGGGAAACAAGGCAAGATTCAAGGCATTCCAAGAGTTGTAGCTATTAGAGAGATTTCAACTATACAGTTGAAGAAGAGCTTCAAGAAATGATGTTAGATGTTTGTAGCCCATATGGAAGAGGTAGCCCAAGACAAAGTGGCAAGCATTGAAGACCATCTTGTTTTGAGGGATTTTGAAGATGTTTTTAGAGAAATTCTAGGATTTCCACCAAAGAGAGATACTGATTTCTCTATTGATTTGATGTTGGGAGCTGCCATAGTGTCTAAGACACCTTACAGAATGGGCACACCAGAACTAAAAGAGTTATAGATGCATCTTGAAGAACTTTTGAAGAAGGGGTATATACACCCAAGTGTGTCACCTTGGGGAGCCCCGATTCTTTTTTTGAAGAAGAAGGATGGAACCTTAAGGCTGTGTATTGATTTCAGGAAGCTTAATAAGGTTACCGTAAAGAATAAGTATCCTTTGCCAATAAGTGATGATTTGTTTGACCAGTTGAAAGGTGCAAGAATATTTTTGAAGATTGACTTGAGATCAGGCTATCATCAAGTAAGGATAAAGGAAGAAGACATCAACAAGACAACATTCAGAACAAGATACAAGCATTGTGAATTCACGGTAGTGCCATTTAGGTTATCAAATGCCCCAACATTTTTTATGTGCTTGATGAATGGAGTGTTCATGGAGTACCTGGAAAAGTTTGTGATTGTGTTCTTAGATGATATCCTCGTCTATTCTAAATCATATGAAGAACATGAGCAACATTTAAGAATGGTGTTATAAGTTTTAAGAGAGCGCAAGTTGTATGCTAAGCTAAGTAAGTGCATCTTTTACCAAAAGAAGATTCACTACTTGGGGAATATAATATCAGCAGCATGGATAGAAGTTGATCCTGAGAAGATAAAGGCCACTAGAGGATGGTCAACGCCAAAGAATGTAACAGAGGTCAGATCATTCATGGGTCTTTCCGGTTATTACTGAAGATTCATAAAAGGGTTCTCAAGAATTGCAAGTCCAATCACTTATTTGCAAAAGAAGGGAGTGAAATTTGAATGGACTTCCAAGTGTGAAGAGAGTTTTTGACAACTAAAGGAAATATTGACAAGTGCACCAATAATGAAGATTGCAGATCCAAATGAAAATTTTGTTGTGTGCACCAATGCATGAAAGGAAGGACTCGATGG
>JASDQU010107459.1:222421-235919 GCA_032191745.1 Picea mariana | reverse complement strand
TCAAACCCCATGAAGTGCGCCCTCTTCTCCTCCTCAAAGTGTGCGCCCTCCTTCTCTTCCTCACAAGTCTCAAGTGAAGAATGAGTCTCCAAATGCACTTTACCCTCCTTTTGGCCTCCTCATGCCAACCCTAAAAGATCAATGGCCTAGATTAGATCTAGCCATGTCTAATCAAAGGGTGAGATCAACTCAAATAATCTCACTAAGGAAACCCACTTTCCTTAGTTGCTGTATGTCTATTAATTCACCCACATTGTGAATTAATTGTCACTTTATGACTTAAGTGACATATTTCACTTTTGACTTAAAACTCCTAAGTCAAAGTGAAATTAGAATCATAAAGTAAAGTATGAGGGTAAAAGTCTTCCCCCTTTGTGCTTAGAGACTCATAAGCACATGGGGACCACTTTCCAAGGTATCCAAATCTCAACACAACATCAAATTAGATAAAGGGGGGTGCGCTTAGGGAAAAAGGTGGTTTCACCTTTTAATTTTTGACTTTGGTTAAATTACTCACCAAGGGGGGTGCAACTTCCCTAGGGGGGATGACAAGCTATGAGTGTGGCTAAACAAGGGGGGTTGGGTTAATCTAGAAAAGTGCTTTTCTAACTTAGGAAAAGGCTTAGGAAACCTTTCCCACTCCTTCTGAACTCTTTTTGCTCATTTTACAAAAATTGACATTTTTACTTAGCCGAATTAAAGCAATTAAATTGCTGACTTGGATTGACTTGGACTCCTCATGGACAATGACCTAGCAAAACTTGTCCACTTGAGTTGAAACTTGGTCCAAGGGTGTAGGGGGTCTCATTCTATTTATTTTGAGTACTCACACCCCTATCAAAATCCCCTAGGACTTAGTTTTTACATTTTTACATCAAAATTAATTAAAATCACCATTAATTGGGTAATTTTAAAAAATAAAAAAAAACTACTTAGACTCGACGGAATTCCTTAAGACTCTAGGAGATTTCTAGCATGGTCATTTACAATATTCCTAAACCCTAGTCACCCATTGGGTTCGATCATTAGAACGCCTTTCACCACTTTGGAGGATTATTGGGAGTGAAAAACTCAAGGGTAATTAAAATGGCTGGTTAGGCCAGATCAATTACCTGAGGAAAAAAAACACTCGATGAAAGGACTTCCCTAATGATAAAGTCCTAGGTAACTAACCTAAAATATGATCCATGCAGACCCATTACATTATTATCCCACGCAGGGGAGCGGAAATTCCAGTTACAAAAAGAAGTGTTGAGGCAAAAATGCCTTGTAGAACCAGAAAGTCTTCAACTTGGTTGCACCATCAGGTACACAGCTTCATGGCACATGGAGTTGATCCCCTAGTTGAAATAGGTGGTCAACACCTTCCTTAGGGTTTCAAATTATTCAAGGAAAACAATGATAATATGCAACTATTACCTCTCTAATAGAGCCTTCACAAAAATATACCATGAAAATCACATGCACAATAAGAAAACACTTACTAGTCAAGGCGCATAGCATGTGGATGTTGATGTTTTTGTAGTTGCGGGAGGTATTAACCTCTAGTATAACCTTTGTACTTAGAGTAGAATATTCCGGAAGCAAGAGAACCATTAAATAGATGTGGAATACCCTAGAAGAGAAGTTGGTCCAAGAAGATTAACAGTAAAGTAAATAGAAGGCTCCAGAAAGAGAGGTCGACCCTACATGAAAAGACATCTTGGAAGACTAGTATAAATAGAGGCTAGGCGCTCCTCATTTGGACACACTCTTACTCACTCAGCAAGTGCACAAGTTTAAGGAGCAGTAGTTGTAGCAGAAGGAGGCGCAAGTCTGGAGAGGGTAGTGCAGCAGATGCCGTGGTGTAATCTCAGTCTTTCTGGTAGCTCTCTTGTGCGCTTCTCTTGGTAAAGGTACGCTTATATTGGTAGAGGTATGCTCTCTTGATACTGTGTTGCTGCCACAACAGTATTGGTATTTCTGGTTAGGGTTTATTTGTTGGTTCTGTTATCACACAGTTTGTAGCAAGGATAAGGGCTAGAGGTTGAAGAGTCAAACTGGCGTAACAAGAACCAATCCCACCCAATGTCACCTCAATGGGATGGTTCTTTCTTTTTTAGGGTGGTAAGGCCCAGGGGAGACGTCCCCGGTGACCTGGGGTTTTGAGAAGGCAAAGGATTATAAGGTAAGGATAAGTTTCCCCTCTCACAAGTCACCACCGAGCAGATAGTCCGGCTAAACAACCAATAATAAAGTATAACCAAAGAAAAGGAGATGCACCTGCCTGAGACAAAGCAACAAGGAAACTAATATATGCAAGATGCTCACTTGGTTAATACTTCATATAAGTCAATGACTATCTGATACACATATAAGCAATTTGATAATAAATATTGACGAGGTCAGTGTTTATAAATAGCAATGAAAATTATGTCACTTCACCAATAAATGCTGGAACAATACGACATTCAAAGTAATAAATCAACACTTCATTCAATTTATGCCTTTAATAATCATTCAATTGCTTATAAAACAAAATGTTTGTTGCACAAAAGGTGTTAATAGCAGGGGATGACGGCAGCATATAGGGTTAGAAGTTTAGTTCTAGGCTAAGGTTAGTTAGGTTAGGGTTTGATTCAAAGTGTTGAGAGTTGTTTGTGATTAAAGTCACTTTAGCGCATGAGGTCTCTTTAGATCAGTGCCTTAGGGTTAACTGAGTCAAATAGTGGAAGACGCAAGAGCTGAAGGAGGCAAAGGTAAGTAGGTCAAGGACTAGAGGGAGAGGCTTTGGAGTGTTGCTAGAGCAAGGCCCCAAAGTCGAAACCCTAGGGGAGAGAGGCTCACCTTGGTGTAGGTAAACTAGGCCTCGGTGCTCTCTCCTCCTTCCTTAACTCAATAGAAAAACGGCTAGCTGAACAATGAGGCATAAAACCAAGACTAGAGGGTTTGATGGAGCAAGGTGTTGCTACAACAAGGCCTTTTCAACAAACACTAGAGAAAAACTGCCCTAAGTGTAGTAGACCTAGGCTTAAGGCGTCTCTCTCTTCTTAGCTTACAAGAAGTACGGCTAGTAATAAATGAAGAGGGGAAGGGAGTGTAGCAATGGCTAGACTCTCTCCTTCTTCAAATGGCTGAAAACTCTCTCAATGGGGACATGAGACAAGGACCTACTTGTGTGCTTGTCACCTAGGGTTTTGTTAAGCAAAATCATAAACATATGCAAGAAATTAAACTACAACCATTCATTCAAGAAGTTTTGTAGAAAAATACTTACAATTCACTAAGAAGAAGCAATTCAAACCCTAGTTGTAACACCTTCCATTAAGAGAAAAGCCAAAATATGCCAAAATAGTCCTCCTTCAACAAGTGTGCATCACTAAATCAGCTAAAACCCTAGAATAGGGTGCAAATTTCAGACCTCACCAAGTGGTGAGCGAGTTGTGTCTAAAATGAAGGTGAAAATCCTTCATTTATACCATTCCATGACCTAATTTTACATTTTAGGTCATGTAAAAAAAGGCCGACAAGGCCAAAATACTAAAATCATGCTGTTTTACATTAAATTGTCAAATTAAAACCCTAATCAAGCTGAAAAGAAGTAATAAGCCCCTTTAAGGGAGACATCAGCCCCTTCTAGGGAAAATGGGGCATCCTGGAGCAAAACGTTAGCCCTCCTTGGGCTTCTCCAACCTGCCACATGTGCCAATGCTGCCTAGTCTGCCTCCCAAGACATCCATGATGTTGGATGACGTCATGGTCAAGATGGTGACGTCTTAGGCCTTCTAAGGCCAACGTTCCACTGAAAGAGGGCCATCCCCCCTAGGTCAAGCTCTGCCAAAGTGCCTTTGGTGGAACGTCCTCTTCTTCTCTGGTGCAAAGCCCCTGATCCATCTCTATCCTATCTCTGCCCCCTGATGGGTTTCAACATCCACCTGATGGGCTCTTCAGCCCCATGGAGGTCCGAACTGATCATCTCCCCATGTGTACCGATCCAAAATGGTACTTGTCCGTCGGGCATGGTCCTGCACATCAAAAGCTACGCCCTCCATGGGCTCATCAGTCACAGGGATCATAGCAATGTCAATCACATCTCATCATCAATATTATTAAACATGTGCATAAAATCCCTAATACATCAGTTAACAACTCAAAGACGTTACATAAGCCTACAATACAAGTCTGGAGAAAAGGGCANCTACGCCCTCCATGGGCTCATCAGTCACAGGGATCATAGCAATGTCAATCACATCTCATCATCAATATTATTAAACATGTGCATAAAATCCCTAATACATCAGTTAACAACTCAAAGACGTTACATAAGCCTACAATACAAGTCTGGAGAAAAGGACAAGGATTCCTATTAGGCTAGTGTCCACAGAAGAAGTAAAGTTCCCGGAAGAAACCTCATCCAAGCCATGTAAGTGGGTGATGTGGTCAGGGGATGTCTAAACATGTGGGTGCAGTGAGGGCCAATGATGCAAAAATGTTACCTGTGGGTGCCTTTGTAGAAGGCGAGCTGTACCTGTCATGGATGCATTTTTTCCAAGCCCATTCTTGCCTTTTATTCTTCATATTTTTATTCTTTTATCTTTTATTGCTTTTTGTTCAAGAGCTAATTAGGGGACGCTGCCTCGACGTGGTGACCAATGGTGACAGCGTTACCCACAAGTACTTGCATAGAAATGATAAGGCTGGCTCGTGATGAGACCCCCTTTCCCTTGGCCATGCAACCAAGAATCACTACCCTGGCGTGGTAACCAACTGGTGGTAATGTCATACTGCTAGGTACCCATGGACCTAATAGGATGGCTCGTGATGAGAACCCCTATCCTCTGACTAGGTCTTGTTTTATTATTTTTACGGGTCCCTCTTGTTTCTTGCTGAGAAGCCTTTTACTGCTTTCTCGGGGATCCTTGGGCGAAGCATCTCGAGGTTTTATTCTTAGGCTTTTATCTTTTACCAGCTTGCTTTTACCTTCTGGGCCTTTAGCCCCTTCTTCCCACGAGATAAGGTGCAATCCTGAAAATAGGTCAACCCAATGTCTGGACAAGTGGAATGGGATAGGTGAGCGGGAAACAAGATGGAAAAGTGGTGCCATGATGGGAGCGGACGATGGCTTTCAGAAATCCCCCCAAGTGGCAAACCAAAACCTACAGACACAGGCTGGCTAGGGCACCCTGTCAATCCCCCCAAACATGTTCAAGCGGGCAAGTGTAAGATCCAAGCAGTTGTTAGAAATAAAAGGAATCAAATGCATACATTCAATGGGTTTGATGATCAAAGTGACACATACCATGATACCCGGACCAATTACCTCATGGATCAAGAACCTTCTCTGACACAAGACCAAGCCGATGGTGATGGATGCTGCTGTTGCTGACAAGATAAAGATGCTGAAAGAAAGGATAGGTGGGCCCTCTAGGGCCAAGCTAAAGTCAATCGTGCTCTCGGTACTCCATGTCTAGGACTTGTGGGCCTCGAGACATGATCTCCTAGTTATCCCTGAAAGTGGGGGATAACATTTGGCTCCAACTTGGGGACATGTGCTAACCGTAGAGCGCATGAGAACCTCAGCATCTCTGGCACAACCTGTTGACCTGCTCGATCTCAATAGAAGCGTTAGTAACAAAATTGGGGTGGTAATGCCACCCCAGCATATATATATATATATATATATATATATATATATATATGGATTGAAATAAAGCAATCAATAATGTGTATGTAAAACAAATTACTTACCTGTACCTACCTGTTGGCTGGATGTTGGGTGTAGTCAAACAACCAGTGAAGCCAATCCAACAATGTCCCACGATACCTGCCTTAGTGCTTCATCATAAACCAAAATAGTGACAAGTCAAGCACAAAAATGTCATGGGTTAGAATATATATCATATCACTGGAAATCACAAAGTCTAACTCATGGAGGCGGGTGGGAGGGATAAAATCATTCCATGTCAATCTCTGATGAAAGTGTTCAATCCACTTCGGGAAGGGGTCATAAAAAGTCCAAGGTTCAGCATACCGACTGAAACGGTCTGAAAACTGTTTACCCTGGGCGTCCTCACACTCTGAAGGGACTGACAAGGATCTGGCAGATGACTGGCAAACTCCTAAGGGAAGGTCGAAACACTGAGATGATAGATTTGAACTCGTGGTTTTCAACCAACCCTTGGATACTAGGGTTTGCTTCAGAGGAAACTCAATACTAAAGATAAAATTCCCAACCATACCTTTAATGAAACAACAAGGTAAAGTAATAATAGGTGGCTGAAGAAAAACGTCACGAGAATCCTTCTTTAGGCAAACAATGTTCTTACTCCTATCAAAATCCGAGCACAATGGTGGTTGATAGTCATCTTTATGGGATAAATCTAAGTGCTCGGAGGAGTAATCATCGAAGCCCTTAAGGTAAGACTGAAAATCATCAGGCAAATATGGTACTTGGTCAACCCTGGGTGTTTGGGGAGCATCGGTAAAAATCTCATCTCCTTGTTGCCACTAGTCAAGAGCTTGCTGTGATAATTGCAAAGGCAACACTTGGAGATGACTCTTTATGTCATAGATGGGATCCATATCATAATCAACTGCATCCCACCTACGTCTCCCAACATGTATGAACTCATCAATATCAACTAGGTCAGTGTCAGTATCATAACATGGAGGGTTCAAAACATTCAAAAGCTCACCCATTTCCTCCTCTTTTCCTAAATCATAAAGTAGAGAATCATCAAAATCTTTGAGAGGAGGGTAACTTACTTTTTCTTCTTGTGTAGGAGCTTCGAGGACTTGGGTATCTTTAACATGCATTACTGTCTTATCCTCATGAGTTGCCCCTTCATCTTTGATTGTACAGCAAGGAAAATGCTCTTCGTTCGGGGATTCCATTTCTCCGTCACTTTCTGAATCATGGAACAAGGTATCATCAAAATCCTTAAAAGGAAAGAAACTAACCTTATCGTCTTGTTGTTGTGTAGGTGGAGAAGGCTCGTGGATCGCTTCATTAGGAGGAGGAGGGCATGTTGATACTTCATCATTGGGTTCCAACTCCTCAGCTGTGTCTTCAGCAATCCTTGGTCGATCTGAGGTTTGTTCCCCTTCTTCTTGGAAATCAACAATGAAGTCCTCAAGGGAAAACAAACTTTCCCTACTAAGAGTACCTGAGGTAAATAGGCATCTTATTTCAGACAAGGAGATGTTCTCCTCAATTTTTGCAGCCATGTTGTAAGCTTCATCGAGCGTCTTCGGGGACCTCTTATGAAGGAGAAAACCCAGATGTCCCAAAAGTGCACAAGTAAAGAGATGGACAAGGTACCCCTCTTCGAGATGATGACTTTCAGGAACTTGATACAGCATGTTCTCAAATCTATCCTGGAAGTCTCTGACAGTTTCATCTTCAGCTTGCTTTATATGCTTGAGCTCTTCCAATAGTACTGGGATATCTTCCAACTGGATACCCCATCTCTCGAGAAAGATTTTTTCAAATTGCTCCATAGTCGTGATGCTGGCATTAGGGAGGTTGTCATACCACTCTTTAGCATTGCAACAAAGAGTGGTAGAGAAAAGTTTCATGACCACGTCTTCAGCATAATCATCGACAGGGTAGGATAGGAAGAAGTTCCAGAAATTTCTCATGTGATAGTCAACTCTCTCTCTATCACCACCAGTGAATCCAGGGAGCAAATTTATGTATTCAAAGGGCATTTGATGAGGGTACCCCGGGATGTTACTCATGTCTAAAGGCTTGTAGTTTCCGGGGTCCCATTGTGAAGTCATAGTTGGCTTCGTCATTAGTGGAGTCACCCGATAATTTTCTTGAAACTATCAAAAGATAAGGGAAAACACCCTAAGTGGAGTCGCCAGGTAAGCTTGTAAGATAAAGACTCTAGAGGCAAGGCCTACTGAAAAGTTGTCGTCTTGAGGAAGATTGACTCAGTGTTCCCTGACAACGGCGCCAAAATGTTATCGCACAGTTTGTAGCAAGGATAAGGGCTAGAGGTTGAAGAGTCAAACCGGCGTAACAAGAACCAATCCCACCCAATGTCACCTCAATGGGATGGTTCTTTCTCTTTTAGGGTGGTAAGGCCCAGGGGAGACGTCCCCGATGACCTGGGGTTTTGAGAAGGCAAAGGATTATAAGGCAAGGATAAGTTTCCCCCCTCACAAGTCACCACCGAGCAGATAGTCTGGCTAAACATCCAATAATAAAGTATAACCAAAGAAAAGGAGATGCACCTGCCTGAGACAAAGCAACAAGGAAATTGATATATGCAAGATGCTCACTTGGTTAGTACTTCATATAAATCAATGACTATCTGATACACATATAAGCAATTTGATAATAAATATTGACGAGGTCAGTGTTTATAAATAGCAATGAAAATTATGTCACTTCACTAATAAATGCTGGAACAATACGACATTCAAAGTAATAAATCAACACTTCATTCAATTTATGCCTTTAATCATCATTCAATTGCTTATAAAACAAAACGTTTGTTGCACAAAAGGTGTTAATAGCAGGGGATGACGGTAGCATATAGGGTTAGAAGGTTAGCTCTAGGCTAAGGTTAGTTAGGTTAGGGTTTGATTCAAAGTGTTGAGAGTTGTTTGTGATTAAGGTCACTTCAACGCATGGGGTCTCTTTAGATCAGTGCCTTAGGGTTAATTGAGTCAAATAGTGGAAGACGCAAGAGCTGAAGGAGGCAAAGGTAAGTAGGTCAAGGACTAGAGGGAGAGGCTTTGGAGTGTTGCTAGAGCAAGGCCCCAAAGTCGAAACCCTAGGGGAGAGAGGCTCACCTTGGAGTAGGTAAACTAGGCCTCGGTGCTCTCTCCTCCTTTCTTAACTCAATGGCAAAACGATTGGCTGAAAGATGAGGCATAAAACCAAGACTAGAGGGTTTGATGGAGCAAGGTGTTGCTACAACAAGGCCTTTTCAGCAAACCCTAGAGAAAAACGGCCCTAAGTGTAGTAGACCTAGGCTTAAGGGGTCTCTCTCTTCTTAGCTTACAGGAAGTACGTCTAGCAATAAATGAAGAGGGGAAGGGAGTGTAGCAATGGCTAGGCTCTCTCCTTCTTCAAATGGCTGAAAACTTTCTCTCAATGGGGACATGAGACAAGGACCTACTTGTGTGCTTGTCACCTAGGGTTTTGTTCAGCAAAATCATAAACATATGCAAGAAATTAAACTACAACCATTCATTCAAGAAGTTTTGCAGAAAAATACTTACAATTCACCAAGAAGAAGCAATGCAAACCCTACTTGTAACACCTTCCATTAAGAGAAAAGCCAAAATATGCCAAAATAGTCCTCCTTCAACAAGTGCACATCACTAAATTAGCCAAAACCCTAGAATAGGGCGCAAATTTCAGACCTCACCAAGTGGTGAGTGAGTTGTTTCTAAAATGAAGGTGCAAATCCTTCATTTATACCATTCCATGACCTAATTTTACATTTTAGGTCATGTATAAAAAACCGACAAGGCCAAAATACTAAAATCATACTGTTTTACATTAAATTGTCAAATTAAAACCCTAATCAAGCTGAAAAGAAGTAATAAGCCCCTTTAAGGGAGACGTCAACCCCTTCTAGGGTAAATGGGACATCCTGGAGCAAAACGTTAGCCCTCCTTGGGCTTCTCCAACATGCCACACGTGCCAATGCTGCCTAGTCTGCCTCCCAAGACGTCCATGATGCTGGATGACGTCATGGTCAAGATGGTGATGTCTTACGGCTTCCAAGGCCAACGTTCCAATGAAAGAGGGCCATCCCCCCTAGGTCAAGCTCTGCCAAAGTGCCTCTGGTGAAACGTCCTCTTCTTTTCTGGTGCAAAGCCCCTAATCCATCTCTATCCTGTCTCTGCCCCCTGATGGGGTCTCAGCATCCACCTGATGGGCTCTTCAGCCCCATGGAGGTCTAAACTGATCATCTCCCCATGTGTACCGGTCCAAAATGGTACTTGTCCGTCGGGCATGGTCCTGCACATCAAAAGCTACGCCCTCCATGGGCTCATCAGTCATAGGGATCATAGCAATGTCAATCACATCTCATCATCAATATTATTAAACATGTGCATAAAATCCCTAATACATCAGTTAACAACTCAAAGACGTTACACNGTGTACTGGTCCAAATGGTACCTGTCCGTCGGGCATGGTCCTGCACATCAAAAGCTACGCCCTCCATGGGCTCATCAGTCATAGGGATCATAGCAATGTCAATCACATCTCATCATCAATATTATTAAACATGTGCATAAAATCCCTAATACATCAGTTAACAACTCAAAGACGTTACACAAGCCTACAATACAAGTTTGGAGAAAAGGACAAGGAGTCCTATTGGGCTAGTGTCCACAGAAGAAGGAAAGTTCCCGGAAGAAACCTCATCCAAGCCATGTAAGTGGGTGATGTGGTCAGGGGATGTCTAAACATGTGGGTGCAGTGAGGGCCAAGGATGCAAAAATGTTACCTGTGGGTGCCTTTGTAGAAGGAGAGCTGTACCTATTATGGATGCATTTTGTCCAAGCCCATTCTTGCCTTTTATTCTTCATATTTTTATTCTTTTATCTTTTATTGCTTTTTGTTCAAGAGCTAATCAGGGGACACTGACCTGGCGTGGTGACCAGTGGTGACAGCGTTACCCACAAGTACTTTCACATAAATGATAAGGTTGGCTCGTGATGAGACCCCCTTTCCCTTGGCCATGCAACCAAGAGTCACTACCCTGGCGTGGTAACCAGCTGGTGGTAATGTCATACTGCTAGTTACCCATGGACCTAATAGGTTGGCTCGTGATGAGACCCCCTATCCTCTAACTAGGTCTTGTTTTATTATTTTTACGAGTCCCCCTTGTTTCTTGTTGAGAAGCCTTTTACTGCTTTCTCGAGGATCCCTGGGCAAAGCATCTCGAGGTTTTATTCTTAGGCTTTTATCTTTTACCGGCTTGCTTTTACCTTCTGGGTATTTAGCCCCTTCTTCCCACGAGATAAGGTGCAATCCTGAAAATAGGTCAACCCAATGTTTGGACAAGTGGAATGGGATAGGTGAGCGGGACACAAGATGGAAAAGTGGTGCCATGATGGGAGCGGACGATGGCTTTCAGAAATCCCCCCAAGTGGCAAACCAAAACCTACAGACACAGGCTTGCTAGGGCACTCTGTCAATCCCCCCATACATGGTCAAGCGGGCAAGTGTAAGATCCAAGCAGTTGTTAGAAATAAAAGGAATCAGATTCATGCATTCAATGGTTTTGATGATCAAAGTGACACATACCATGATACCCGGACCAATTACCTCATGGAGCAAGAACCTTCTTTGACACAGGACCAAGCTGATGGTGATGGATGCTGCTGTTGCTAACAAGATAAAGATGCTGGAAGAAAGGATAGTTGGGCCCTCTAGGGCCAAGCTAAAGTCAATCCTGCTCTCGGTACTCCATGTCTAGGACCTGTGGGCCTCGAGACATGATCTCCTAGTTATCTCTGAAAGTTGGGGATAACAGGTTCTAGAGGACTTGCTTTACATACAAAATCTATCTAAGAAAAGGTTACTGTGCTCGGGGGTGGCATGTGTAAGTGCCTATGGTTGGGTGATAATTGTCACATACCCACTACCTAAATCGGATTTTTCTGGTCTTCTGCCGAATCAGAAATCCTAAACCTCCATGGAGGACCAGCGTAAGCTGGCTCTTTCTCTCTCCCCGCTCCCATGTGGTCGCGGGTCATGATCACAGTCCGAATAAACGCAGTACCTCTTTCATATTTCGCGCTTCGGCACTACAGTGAGGTCGAGTCGTTTGACTTGGCAACTGCTGAATCCCGACAGGGCTAGCGTTCGGCCAATGGGGACCAATCCCTACAGGGTTAGCAAATGGCTAACAGGAACAGATCCCAACAAGGTCAGAGAACAGCCAATGAGAAACGGCCYCGTTGCSCGGTTAAGTGGAATACAAGTGGCAGAGAGGGAAACGCGACACGGTGGTCGACATGACAGGAGGGGCCCCACTTCACMYGCCACAATATTCCGGACCCCCCCCCCCCATTAAAGGTAGAATAGCAAGGGGGCTCCGGAATCCACCTGATCGCCGTTGATCATGATGAGTTAATTTCGACCGTTCGAGAGTTGCGCGTCCAATTTCGGACCCCCCCCACCCCCATTAAAGGTAGAATGGCAAGGGGGCTCCGGAATGCAACCTCAGCCGTAGATCTGGGCTGGTGGACCTTGGCCATCCAGATCTGTTTGCTACTTACCCTACTGCGCGCTCGCGCCCCGGTGTAAAACTGGCGTCTCTTCCTCACTTCGGACGGTCGTTACGGACCCTGAGATTTCCTGAAGGAATCCTGTCCGACCATCGGGACTTAGCCACATGCTACTGTCTCGACATTATGGATCGGGATTTGTCAAGGCAAGAGCCTGAGTTTTTGTCAACGAAACTCCCGAACCCACAACTGCTCCGGGGTTTCCACCCAGGAAAGTCCCGACCCCTTGTCGCCAGAACTCTCGATCTCGCGATTCCCAAATTCCCGAAATGGGAGATCTCTTGACGCGTGGCCTCTGTCAATCGGACAGCTCAGATCTATCCCGGGGTTTTCATCAAGGAAAATCCCGAATTCTTGTCAACAGGAATCTCGATCCCGCGATTCCTGATTTCCCAAAATGGGAGATCTTACGACACGTGGCCTTCGTTAATCGGACAGCTCAGATCTATCCCGGGGTTTTCATCAAGGAAAATCCCGATTCACGGGGGTTTTTAACCCTCGGGTAACTCCGGATAGATCCAACGGCTGTCGGGTTTTTCCAACCGAGATCTGACGGCCCAGATCGGTTCCTACCCATGCATTCTTCCACGACTCCTTTGGACGTGGAAAAGATCCACGGTCCAGATAATCTCATGGACCTTGGAGATCTACGATCCCAAATTCCTCGCGGCCCACGAAGACACAGAAAACAAAGGGGTAAGGCATCTTAACACCTTACCTTCTCCTACCAATCCAACGGTCGGGTGTGTTCGCAGATTTCCCGACGGAATCTCATCCATCGGCCAACTCCTATCAGGGATAAGGTATTTAACACTCCATCTTCTTCCTCCGATCGGACGGTCGTAAGTGACCACAGATCTCTCGATGGGATCTCATCCGTCGATTTGTTACTTCATCCTTATGCTGTCATCTCGGTTTTCAAGAGGATCGTTCCTCCTTATGCAGGGTTACTAAGGCCTTACGCCTTCACAACCGCCTTCTCGGTTCTTGATGGGCTTTTCAAGGAAGGTATTTCTATGGGGAGAATTACTCAGGGTACTACCTGAGGTATATAAGGATGTCGTCCTCCCGAGAGCCAGGCGTGAAGTTTGAGTTGGATCAGTACGCACACAAATAACGAATTCATGAGGACATAAACCATACGTAGTCTTTCCATATAAATATACAACTACTAGTACTGATCAAAACACCATACAGTCATTCTTATAATGAAATCATTCACAGTTTCACAGCTTATGAGCATAATTATCAG
>JASDQU010107459.1:171746-193659 GCA_032191745.1 Picea mariana | reverse complement strand
TTATATTTACAAGCTGGGGGAAACAAGGTGTTACAATAATGATGTGACATTGTCTATCGTTAAACGAGTATTACCAAAATTTTAACAGAGGAAACCCTAGTTCATGAAGAATCCACCATTAACAAGACAAAGCATCCATCCACATCACTCCAAAGGTGCTCATAAGACATCCATAGCGAAAATAAGAGAGAAGAATACAAGTAGTAGTGATCTCATAAGTGAGTGAGTTGTGTTTGATCCAAATGAGTGCTAGCCTCATTTATATGAGGTAACCCTAGCGCAAATGTCCACATAATGATCTAAATATCACTCCAAAGGTGCTCATAAGACATCCATAGCAAAAATAAGAGAGAAGAATACAAGTAGTAGTGATCTCATAAGTGAGTGAGTTGTGTTTGATCCAAATGAATGCTAGCCTCGTTTATATGAGGTAACCCTAGCGCAAATGTCCACATAATGATCTAAAACAACAATAATTCATGATACAAGTGGGGCCGACCCCTCAAATAGCCTCTAACAATGAATACTCGTGCTAATACACCATAACAATGCCCTCCTAGGCCACATATGTGGTGACATCATGCTCCAAGAGGGTGTGTGAAGCCTCCAAAGGCCCTGTCTTGTCATCCAAGAGGTGCAAGCAAGGTGGAGGGTGTGTCTCCTCATCAATGGTCATGTCATATCATCAAGCCATCAAATGGTGCCCCAATGGAAAGCAAGCCCATCATCATCAAGTAAACCGTAGCGCATGACTTCATCATCAAGGAGCTCAACGTCCATGGTGGGAAGGCCAATGTCCAATGTAGAATGATGATGCATGACCTCTCTGAGTTAGTGTCCAAGCATAACCAAGTGCAATGTCCTCCATCAAATGTTGAGTAAGGTATGGGGTGCACTATCCAAGGTGTGGGCTTTCTTCCCATTTTCCTGCCATCATGACCATATATGTCAAAGGAGAGCTCATCTGTCCATCATCCAAGGTCTAGGAGGTGTGAGAGGATGTATTTGAAGGAGGTCAATCACTAGGTGACCCAACGCTCTGCATCACACGTGCTGTATCTTGTACAAAGTGCACAACATCCTGGGGTGAAAGCACAAAGACGTCCTCCAAAGACCATGTCAGGTGCACCCAAGTCAGTCAAACCATGAACTCAAGTAAAACCAACAATCACAAGGGGCAATAGTCCTAAGAAGCATACAAAGTAGGCCATCAATCAATACAAAAGCCAAATGAAAAACTCTCATTGGTCTCCCCTTCAAGCTTCACACAAGCTCAAGACTTTATGCAATTTGGCAAGTTTAGGTATGGGAGGACCATCAAAGGGACCTATTAGGTGTTCCAGTACCCAAGTAGAGAGATATTTCCCAGAAGAACCCATCAAAGATATGTAATGAATGTGAGGTGGTCATAGGGTTTATTTCTAGGCATGGGGTCATTAACACACAAGACAATGTATGGGCTCACCTCCATGAGTGCTTTTGTAGAGGGTGCGCTTGGCAATTGAGTAACCCTTTCGTCGATGCTTTTTGCATTCCAAACCCCTTATTTGCCTTTTTCTTTATTTTTATTTGATTTGCGAGTCCCCTTAAAAAGTTTTCAAGCATAACATTTCCTTTGCTTTTATTCGAGATATATTCAAGTCCTTTTCGATAGATGAATGCATTTATTCGCATTAGGACTAGGGGCGATCGCGATTAATGAGGGGTATAGCTCAATTATGGACTATGGATTTTAGTTGTCCTCATTATCCCATTTCTTTCTTTTTATTAGCCAGTTGCAATCTACCTCTGGGCCTTTAACCCCTTCTTCTCATAAGAGAACGAGGTAAATGCCTTTTTGGTGTACATGTAACCACATTACCCAAAAGGTGGGAGAATGAAAGGATCAAGGATGGAAAAGTGGTAAGTATGATCGGGAATGGTATGTTACCCCTTTCAAGGAACCACCATTAGTACCCCTTTTCCCCGGGAGTGACAACACGGGACTAGGATGCCTAGGATGGCCACCAAGGTGAAACAAGGAAAAATGCATTACTTTTGAGCTCATGATTCATTATCCAACTTCAACCTATGATCATTACTCAAATGCCCAATGTATTAAATATGACACTTTATATGAAACAAGGACTAATGTACCTCATAATGTGCTGGCCACCATCTCTTGATGAGCCTTGCCGATTGAGTGCGATGAGCCATGCTGGTGAGGAAGAGGCATTTGAGGGGGTTGCTAGGCCGATCTCTGTGGACATGCCGATCATTATCAATCGTCGGGATCATTGTCTTCATTGCTGGCCATGAGACATGATCTCCTCTAGTTACCCCTAGGTGAGAGGAGGTAACAGTACCAATTAGTTTGGCTCATCATGTTCTATAGATAGACACTCCAATAAACATGGGTACACTAGTCATGCACGCACCTTACATGGAAGAAGCCTTGGTGCAGAAGGCAAATGAAGTAGCGCGTGAAGATGTGTCACAAAAAAGTTAAAACCATTCTAGTATAATGCTGAGAAACAACATGAAAGCTTATTAATGGTAGACACAATGGTAGATAATCACTTTGTAAAGGGAGAAGGCATCAACTAGGTGACAAACATAGATGATCACGTTAGTGAAGTCAAAATGATGATCAATGATTGAAGAATGGATTGGTGATTGATGCTCTAGACTCCTAGAAAAAGAATGGGTAAGAATGGGGAGACTTGTGTGCCCCCTCCATAGATTTGGGTTAAGGATGGCAAATCAAAGTAGAGTGGAACATTAAAGAATGTTAATGTCATAAGAAGTCTATATAGTTGGACAAAGATGCTTAGTTGATTTCATGGTAATTCCTCCATATCTAGAGTCTTCAACTTATTTAGCCTTGTTAGGATAACTATGGCCGAGAAGAGTTTGAACTATTCTTGATTGGGGCAAATACACTGGCTATGGAGCAAGATGGAAAGTATTGTTGATTGATGTAAAGAGACAAATTGCTAGAAAAGAAGTAGCTTCATTAAGTATGCGTAGTAAAGGTCTAGATGAGGTGGAGGAATCCCAATCAGAGATCTCCAAGGAGCAATGTAAATGAGTTGATGGGGCACTAATGTGTGAAGAGCATTAATGCATATTGACCTATATAAATAGGAAATAAATCAATGATTTTTCCTCACCAAAAATCAAGCATTCTCTCTCTTCATTTAATGCGTAATATCTTTTGTAATTGCAATGATTCTTTCCATAAATATAACAAATGAAATTATTATGTTACCCAAGGCTATTTGATATTTTTCGATATGGATTTCCTTCACATACCTTTAGTGCAACATACAAGTAGCTGAGTCATATTTTGTTGACATAGCCGAGTCATATGAGTAACCAATCTGGATAGTGTTGTATAAGTAATTGTCATACATGAGCCATATGAGTAGCATTATATGAAAAACTAACATGTTGGGCCATAAGAGATGTTAATTTACTTTTCATTTTTTTTGAATTATAAGTTACAGGATGATAAACAATCCAGAACAATAAATTTGCGAGCCAAGACTGAATTTCGACTGCATAAGAAATGGTGATCAACATCAATGGCACTAAACACGTAAGCTTTATCTGCATGGGAGGTTTGTTGTTGAGCATGTTTGGCCCTCTTACTTGAGATACCCAGTGCAAAAGTGTTCCACGGGGATGCATCCCTAGAGGTGGCAATGCCTACCTGACATTCCCTGTGCAGCGGGGATGGGGGTACAGGTTGGTTATGTTCTCTGCCATCCCATATTTGCAGGGGATGCTATGGGGTCATTCTCTGGCCCCAGAAGGGAGGCTTCTGTGGCATCTAATGTCCTGCCAAAGAAAACAACCATGAAAAAGAATTGCAAGGGTAAATTGTTGCTTTTGTGGTTAGTTGTGAATAGCATTAGTGAACTGAGAAATACTGCTCCTCCAATTGATGATTTTATTTATGGTACTGAATTTATAACTTTCTACAATATTATATCTTGCAGTATTATAAGTTATTTTGCTTTGTATTTATAAAATTGTAATATTGTAATACTGCTATGACAATGCTGCAAAATCATAGTCAGATTTATTATGGTTTTACGACTGTCTAATTAATCTTGTTTTGTGTTTATTTGCGATTAATATTGCTAAATAGTTGATGTTTTTAATTTTTTTTTCTATATGTGGGGGTCTCATGTTGCCCAGCTGTACCTTGTGCTGCCCCCTAGAATTTGGGGGTTCTCTATAGCCGTCCCCGAAACTCATCTGCTTGTGCCCCCATCCTCGAATAACACATCAAGTTCCTTCAGAGTTTGATTACTCTGCATTGCGTGCTTGCAATTTTGTACAGTATTTTGATCTTGCAGTATCATAAGTTATTTTGCTTTGTATTTATAAAATTGTAGTACTGCTATCACAATGTTCCAAAATCATAGTCAAATTTATTATGACTTTACAACTTTCTAAATAATCTAATTTTGTGTTTATTTGCGAGTAATATTGCTAAATAGTTGATACTTTAAATTTTTTTTTTTTTTTTTAAATATATTTGGGGATTTCCCATGTTGCTCCTATNAAAATCATAGTCAAATTTATTATGACTTTACAACTTTCTAAATAATCTAATTTTGTGTTTATTTGCGAGTAATATTGCTAAATAGTTGATACTTTAAATTTTTTTTTTTTTTTTAAATATATTTGGGGATTTCCCATGTTGCTCCTATTTCTGTTCCTTGTGCCGACCCCTAGAATTTGGGGGTTCTTTCCAGCCGTCCCCAAAACTCATCCTCTTGTGCCCTCATCCTTGAATAATACATCAATTTCCTTTAGAATTTGACTATGCATTGTGTGCTTACTTGCTTCTTCTCTCTCTCTCTCTCTCTCTCTCTCTCTCTCTCTCTCTCTCTGTGGATTGTTGAACTAATGCTCATAATTTCTAATAGTTATCGAAATGTGAAATTGTGGATCACTACTGTAATTATAGTAATAGTCTGTAAAGCTTTAGAAGTGGGCAGTGCAATTTAACTTTTTAAACTTTAGATCACAAAACTATCACAGGGCCAATAATTAATTCTCAAACATCATGCCCTTGAGATGCAAATGGTGTTTTTTCTCCCATGGAGCATTTTGATTTCAATCAGCTGTGAGTATCTTGTCAATTAATAATGTGAAAATATTGGTGGCATAGCAGTATAATCATTTGCTAACTTGCAGTGAAATGCGTGTCCAATGAATGCATCATGCATAAGTTCATAACTATTGATAACTAAATGGTGAGGTCTATTAGTTTTAAAATTTTTTGCTCTCTGTTGTGATAATATGATTGTGTGGTGTCTTATAGCAACCAAAAAGCACTTTTAGAGGTGCATGCCTATTCCAACCCTCCTCTATAGCCTTATGTATTTCCAAGCTTTCCTTCTGGCAACTGTATGCCGTCCCCTTACAATTTCGTGAATCGATGTTTCAGTGATATATTTTCTCATTATTTGCACAATATTTTTCATTTAGTTTTCCGTTTATAGCTAAAAACATAGCATCTCATTTTCCTGTATACTTATTTGCTTCTGATTTGATGGCATCTCCGAGGTAAACTTACTTTATTATGTGCCTCGCCATCAATGTTAATGGCAGCAAAATTTCTGTAGAAAACAAATATGGCAAGTTAATATCTTGTCAAGGGATCCATGAAAATAAATTTCTATGGCTAAAGTTTTGAGAGTTAAATTTTGTAAACAGGTACTCCAAAACAGTTACAATTCTACTATTATGAAAAACATGGCTCATTACCTTCTTTTTGCAGTCTGTATTGGTGACTGGAGGTGCTAAGCACCATGCAGACTTCCTTCCAATTGATCGGTGGATGCCTCACCTCCACATGGTGACAGGGTCACACATTCTCCTTATGTAGAACTGGCCCCAAATTCCAGATTGAGCTGCCAGACGCTGATCACTAGTTTCTTCTCTTCAGTCTCGGGATGAGGAGTTACAACAGACTGCTTCAGTGCTCCTTCTAGGTTCTCCCAGCTAGGCTCTCTTAGCTTGGGGCACTCCTCAAAGGACATCGGGTTTTGCATGGGATCCTTAACAGTGATTCATGATGACAGGGACGTCTATACTCTCTTTTCTTCTATTTCTATCTCTGATATTGAGTTGTGTCCTCTCTTTCTAGAGTTTGGCTTTCTGGTTCACCCGTTCACCCGTTCTCATGTATTTCTCTTTTGTTGCATCTTTTCATGGTCTTGGTGCTCCTACTTTCCGATGTTCATTGATTGTACTTTCTAGCCCCAGTGACCTATCTTTGATTGTTCATGGATGTTAATAAAATCTGTGAAGTTAATTCTTCTCTCTCAGTTCTTTCTTCCTGTATTTTGTCACATCACATGTCCCTCCGTATAGAAATCACTTCCACACATAAAATGCTGTTTTACCTAGGAAACCAACTTGAGCGGGTAAAAATTCTGTCTTCTGCCTGATCCATTTTTTTTCAAAATGTGACACCTGGAAGTGCTGGTTTTAGTTGTTATTGCTCTGTTTTCTATTCTTTTCCTTGGCTCAGCAAAATAAACAAGTTGGAATGAAGGTATAACTGCTGGAAGTGAGTTGAATGTTGCTGTTGGGGATATACCAGTTCTTTATGTATTATTTTTTTGGTGTATATCACTCATGGGTGGATACCATCTATGTTCACCATCAAAAGATGAGGCTTATTACAGACTATTATTCACCAAGAGAGACGTCTTAACATGTCTGTGATTGATTAAAAAGGTTTATTGTACCATTGTCTATAGAAATTCAAGGTGTTGTACCTGAGAATATAATGACATGCAATCTTTGAAAATGGTGGAAATTTTTCCTGTTTCCTAATAATGGAGTTCTTATATTATTTAAGAGTGAATTGAAATAGAATAATATAATAGAGAACGACGAGAGTTACAGGTGGTGGCACTTTGGGAGACCTAACTTGGATAAATTGTAAGACTGCGTACTATTTTGCACTGGAATCGACGCAGAAGTCAAAATTAGATGTGTTACAAGTGATCGACCTTTTCCCTTTTTACACGTTACTTGCCTTGTCAAGTTCCACTTAGTGTTCATAATTACTTGAGAGAATTTTTTGAGTGTCAAGGTATAATTATGGACAAGGCATTTAGTTAGAAGAGTGATTTTTCATGAACTTATTCATAATCCCTCTGATGGTTGATTGCGTCTTTGGTGGAACTTACTTTTATCAAATCCAGACTCTTGTGATGTCTGTAATCATAAATCTAAGTCGGCTCAATGACGCCAAGCTGGAATGGAATTATTTATTCAAATGACAATCATATGATTTTTTTTGTGTTTCAGTTTAACAATGATGTCACCCATAATTGAAGTGTATACTCACATCGAGTTTCTTGCTTTTATTTTGTATTTTAGATAGGATAGAGTTGCAATTTTCATTCCCTTTACTGGTGATGCATGTTTCAAACATAGTCTCTGATTCACTGCTTTTTGTCATTACTAAATTTTAATATAATTTTTCTAAATCGTGTGCAAAATCAAAGTGTCATTACTAAATTTTAATATAATTTTTCTAAATCGTGTGCAAAATCAAAGTGCATAGAAAACCTAAATCATATACAAAGTATGCAATTAAATTAAATATAGGAAATAGAAGTAAGCACAATAACAAGAAATTAAATAATATCACGTGGGATCATTACTTGCATTTTTTTTTTTTAACTATGCCCTTATAACAGCATAGTTAAAAAAAAAAAAAATCTTATATCCAACTTCATTTGACTTTTTCATGAGGATTGTTTTTTATCAAAGACAAATTGAAAATGAATGGTGAAACCATTTAATCACCTCATGGTGTTAAATCTTTGAAGGGGTCTTTTCCACAAATCTATCACAAAAGTTAACTCATAGGTTGGAGTCATGAAACTCAAATCTTAAAAATCACGACATCACATTATGGAATAAGCAATTTGGTCATTTCAAAGTTGAGAATCTCTGTTTATATTTATAGAAGTTGAAATCTTGGCCTATGATTCATAGTCTTATGGACTCTAAACAAGGATGGGCATTTTGCTATGAGTTTACAATAGTAATATCTTATGCATAATGTTACAACATTCATGAGGTAAGTTGGTGGCCATTGAATCTTCTATGTGAAAATTTTCAAGTGTCTTTAAAAACATTAATAGAAGAAGAGAAAGAGACTCTTCAAGTTATCTAGTTTATGATGATGATGATGGTTAACCTATATTGTGACCAAAATTGGTCTATCAAACTATACAAAATGTAAGAAATTACTTGGATTTCTTTATAATGTTATTTTGATGCTTGAAAAGCATTAAGAGAAGCATTCCAAGATCACAATAAAAGGAACCCCGAATATATATATATATATATATATATATATATATATATATATATATATATATATATATATATATTGTAGCCTAGGATTCATTGCCTCGTGAAGTCTAAACAAGGATGGACATTTTGCTATGAATTGNTATATATATATATATATATATATATATATAAGTTAGTGTTTAAAATTGTAGCCTAGGATTCATTGCCTCGTGAAGTCTAAACAAGGATGGACATTTTGCTATGAATTGTTACAATATAAACATATTATTCATAAAGTTACAACATTTAGGGGGCAAGTTCTTAAGGGCAGCCATTAAAGCTTTTATGTTGAAAATTTTAGGTGCCTATAAATTAGCAAGTTCTTTTCATTTGTTGTTAGAGATTTGTTTAAAATGGTTTCACATTCTCACCTTTTATTTTGCCATCCATATAGATTGAAAAAGTGTAACCACTTTGGTGTTAAGGGTTTGATTTTTGTCCCCAAATTAGCTTTTTGACAACCAAGATTCTTAGTTGTAGCAATATTTTATATACTTTTATCACCTTCATGCCTTAAACTTCATAATCTTTGAACAACTTGTATTATTATTAATTATCTTTATGAAGAATCAAATGTCTTTATGAACATTGTTATTATAGAACAAGAGATCTCAAAATGTTAAAACATAAATTACTTTAAACCTAGGAGAGAAGCAAGATAAAGTGGAAGGGATGAGGACATTGGAAGCATAACAATTCACAAATATATGAAAATGATAAAGTGTTCTTGTTTATTCAGTCTCATTTATTTTGTGACATTAAGGCAAACTATTTCACTATTCCATCTTTTATTTATTAAGAAAAAATAGTTTGATGTAAGCATTGCACAATTTTTATCGAATTAAGTAATTTTTAAATTGGTTTTCTTACATAATTCTATGTAAGAGATAATGAATCTGTGTTGTTTAGCACAAATTCCCTTATGAAGTAGGTGAATAGTTTTTGACTATATATAAAAATGTTGATATTGAATGGTCAATATTTAGAATTTGGATATTAGTTTACAAAATAATAATTATGTTATTGATTACTAACAAATTATTCACCTTTTTATTAGATATCCATTAAATAATGCCTTTTGATAATTTTTGTATCTCTTTTTTGTCTTAATTGCCATGCAATCATATTGGCATATTTAAATAATTATTGAGATAGGGTTTTGCATATATTCTATATCTTATATTTTTTTCTATTAATTATTAAATTCTTTCCATGGTTGACATGCTTTTATTTTGGGTTATTATTTTTCTCCTTACTAAAAATAATTGCATTTCTTATGATTAAATATAAGATTCTACAAGTCCCCAAGAGATAAGATTGGAATGGTTTTTATCTTTTCAATGTTAGTTATCACATTCAATAATTTATGTTACTTGTTTTCGCTTTGAAACTTAAATAATTGGTGGAAATTATGAATTACTATGTTAGTAAGATATACTTTCATGTAGATAAAGAAGGATAACTATGCAACAAAATGTACATTTTCGACAATCTCTGGCATCTGATGCAAGAAATCTGTGTTTTTCATTGATCTAATGCGTTTCTGTTTTTTTGCGGTCACAGATCGATTTAGAATCCCCCCAAAAGCCAAGGAAATCGAAATCTATGAGTAGGTAATGTTTCTCATGTGAAATGTGAGATCAATTGTCAAATCAAGTTGGAAAGGTGGCAAAAATGTGCCAGAAAGAGGTGTTATTACTTGCATTTTTATCCAACTTTGTTGAAGAGTAGTTTATAATATGAGCACCATATTCCTTGCATTTTTATCCAACTTTGTTGAAGAGTAGTTTATAATATGAGCACCATACATGTTGTGGTAGGTTGAGGTGAAGTTTACTTCCTTGAGGCATTTAGTTGTAGTGAAAAGGACGAATGAGATAGAATTACAGATGTTTTCTAAATAATATAAATTATTACTAGTCCAAAATAATTATAAATAGTATAAAAGATAATGATAAAGTACTCTTACTTATGCCTTGTTCCTCCACCCAAATTCATAACACTATCAACTTATCAAATTAATGTAGTTGCAATAAGGAGTAAAGGAGGGATGTAAATGAAGTGGGGCGTGAAGGAAGCTAAGGGGTTGTTTGAGATTAATAGAGATATATGAAAAAAATGGTGAAGATGAGTCATAGATTGAATCTAGAGGCATAATATAGGTCCCTAGCTTATCTTGTTACCTTCTCCAACAAGCCCACTTATTTGCTCGTGAATGACTATGCCCCCTACTTGTATTTAAGTAAAGTTATCCATTTTATAATTTTTTATGGAGGAACCAAAAGGTTGGCCTTACAATAGCTAACCTATTTTAAGAGAAGGTCTTGAACAAAAAAATAATTAAACATAATTATAGAGTGTATGTAGAACACTCCATTGTTATACATTCTTCTTTGATAGCTTAACAACTTTTGTATTTAATTCCACAAAAATAAGAGTGTTAAGTTTTGAAATCTTTTAATTACAAAATCCATTGTTTTCTAACTGTTGGGAGGGAGAATTTGATTTTGAGTTTTATACTCGTCTTTTCTTACTAAATAATAAATGAGAAAGTGCATATTGTATTCAGTTGCATATTAGGACTATGTCACATATTACATTAGAGAATGTAAGTGTGTTACTTTAATAGTATATTAGTTTTTAGGAGTCTAAGCTCATTATATATGGTTAAAATGTAGGAAAGTATTGAGAGATAGGTAATGCTAATACAACTCAAATTGATCATACTTGAGGAATTAGAGAACAAGTCAAAGTGAATTTCAAGGAGCTTGTCTAGTTCAAGGTTGGTGCTCACATTTGTTAACAAGGTTGTCTGTATCAGTTATGGAATTCTAGTGTAATTCATGCTTAGAGTATTTCTATAATGTGTTGAAATTTTGGAAAATGCCTGTTGAATGCAAATTTAGAAATTTCACCTCAACCTTGAGGTTCCCTGGATTTATTATTTTGAATTTTCATCCTTAGGGTTGAATCTGAAATATAAATTACAACAATAAATACTTCAATTTCATCCAACCATCTACACTTGGCCTCCTAAGAGAATAAACACCAAGCAATTGTACTTAGGGCACAATTCCCAACATAAATCATACATACTTAGCTTCTATATGTTTGTCAAATCACTTAACAAAATCTGCTCATTGTTCTGTTAAATCAAAATACATACCTAGCACCAGAAACTACTCAATCACCACACGAACATAAGCCGAAAATCAACTATGCAAGTACACAATTTAGACAACAATAACTCTCTCTCTCTCTCTCTCTCTCTCTCTCTCTCTATATATATATATATATATATATATATATATATATAGATATATAACATGAAGTTATAGGTACATACCAAGACCTTATACAATGTTGGTATAACATAGTCCTTCAATTATATTATAGGCTAGGACCCTCCATTTCTCTTCAAACCCTAGTTGGGGCATCCTCAACAAACTATCATCACACCAACTTTCAAACCCTAGCCACCGACTTCTAGCTATGAATCACTCCTAACCAAAGTTGGCCGCTCCACCAAAGATACACAACTAACAAGCATACACATTGACAAGTCCTCTACCCACACTTACATCATAGAAGTGTACAAGAGAAAACAAAATAGTCGTCCACTATCTTATCCACATTGAGTACTCCAAGTAGTACTGGGGTTTCCAATGCCACACAATCCTTGTCTTCTCTTACAAGAACCACAAGAACAAGTGCTTCCTTTGCTTCTCTAGGGTTTCTCCCAAGCCCTAGCTTCCATTGTCTTCTTAGGGAGAACCCTAACCCTAAAACCTCCCTTGCATCAAGACAAGAAATCTAGTGCACTAGACAAGAGTGCAAAGTACAATGAAGAATAAGTATAACGAAAGAGACAACTTCTTTCTAACTCTCACATCTCTAAAACATGATGATGTGATTGAACAATAAATGGAAATAATTTCTTCTCTATTTATATATATAAAAGGTAAGGGAGGCCAAAAAAAATAAAGTGGACAAGGTCCACAAACAAACAAGCTAACAAATCACTAGATAGGTCCACATGTGAAGCACTCCAACTCTAAGGTGGCACATGTCAAGCTCCAAGGTAAGCACGTCCATCAAGCAAGGGTCGCAAGGAGCACTCCATAAGACAAGGTCCAACACTCCTCTTCCAAGGGTCTCCAATGCTCCAATGCTACCTCTTAAATAATGTGCTCCTCTGGGTCCACCACACCTCATTAACACTCCTTAACCCAAGAGTCCTCAAGTCAAGTAGAAGCCTCCATGCAAGCAAACAAGCGTCCTCATATATTCCCATTGCTCCTCCTAGTAGGTCCTCCAAAGAAAGTAAGCAACTAACCCTCCATGTGCGCCTCATCAAGAATGCCACCATGCCACATAGGTCTCCAAGCTCTTGAGGAAGTGAGCCACATAAGCATCGAGTCAAGGTATAGCAATCCATGAGTAAACTATCTCCAATGTGTATCTCCACTAAGATATAATCAAGGGTAGGAATTACACCATGCACTCTACATCACATGAAGCACCCCCAAGCATGGTGTAAATACTTTTTGAGTAACCTTGAAAGCTAACATGATGTGGGGAATTTCAGTGGTCTGGCCAGGTTTGGTTGAGGATTCCAAATTAGTGGCTCACCTAGAGCGAGTAAAGGTGGAAGTTCATATTATAGAGGAAAATATGTTGATTCCTAGGGTCTTTCTAATGACCTTGAGACATCTATAGAGCTAAAGGTGAAGGAAGTTGTTGACCTATATGTAGCTTAATATCTATATCCCTCATTTTTCTCTTTACTTAGAATTTTTTTGAGTCATGGCAGGTGTATTTTCTTTCCAGAAGAACTCCAAGTTCTACAAAATGCAGCTCTCTTCTCCGCCACATACAAAATGCACCAACACTTAACCATTTTCTTGATATACGACAGGTTCATGGGTTGGCGTACTTATGGGTTCACTTGCTTTTCCTTTTAAGTCCGCCACCACCAAGACTTAACCATTTTCTTCATATCTTTAACACTGCAGGTTCGCGGGTTCCCGAACTCACTGACTCATCCTTATATTTTCTCCATGCCCGCCGCCCCGCTACCTTGCCATTCTATATCCTTTGTCACATTTCTCAAGATTTATTTGATGTTATCCCTACGTAAAGTAACTACTCATTGAATTATGAAAATGTCCTTATTGATTGCATACTTCTTGAGGTAATATCATTAAATTTGTATTAACTTCTTCGTCGAAAAGAACTTAAGTCATATTACCAAAGAAGATTTTATTTCAATATTCTAAAGAGTTATACACAGAGTTCACCAGCTACACTAAGATGGCCATGATAAAGTAGCAGTTTTTTGGAGATACATTGAACCTGTTAGCACGAGAAGACTAAAATTTTCATTGGTCAAGGTCCCACTGGTATTTCACAGCATTTCCCCTACCAGAAAGAAAAGAGAATAAGACTTGAACATTAGGTATTACTCTAGCTGGATGCATTCCATAAGTTTTCGATTTCAAAGACATAGTCTCCTAGTGCGTCGATAAGTTGATTCAAAATCGAAGATCAATTTTACTGCACAATAGATCCTATATCTCTTTAGCTCCTTCAACTTTCAGGAAGATGATGAAATTACTAGAACCAACTATTACATTTAAAGGAGACGAATCTAGAAGCTTCCTCAAGGAAAAGAACATTGGATTAGAGCTTTTGCAATAATATTTAGAAGATCCTTCAACAATGCCCGAGGATATGTTCAGAATTTAGGTGAGTTCATTGAAAAATCCGTACCGAGAAGTAGCATGGATATTTACTAGAATTACAGGACAAGAATCTACAGAAACCATTCCTCGGTTGGCTCTTTATATCTTATATTTTATAATCCATGAACACACGATTTTTGATTGGGGAAAAATCATTTCCACTGAAATTTCTTTGCAACTATCAAGTTTTAAAGAAACTAAGAAGTTCTACATGGCCTCCTACTTGATATTCGCTATTACTTACTGTCATATCTTCAAGGGATTGAACATAGGGAGAAGGGTAAATTGTAATGCTGACCCATTCCCAATGTGGTATCAAGCTCTGTGGAGGCAAAAGGCAACACACTTCTTTTATGAAGTATATAATGAATTTGTGTTTGTTTTTAGATGCTGATCTTTGGAGAAAATACATCCAGACAATCACAATAAGCATTAACTTTTCTGGATAAAAAGGGGATTATGGAAAAAATAGACAAATACAATATTATAAGGATTTACTGCACTCATGAGAAACCCCTATATCTGCCTTTTTATGTTCCAGATATATCATTTTTTGTTGAAGTAACACGACAATAGAAGTCCTGGTTGCATCTATTTTATGAGAAAAAGAAAAAACAATTTATCCCACTACTTTGGAAGGTTGGCGATTTTTTTTG
The DNA here is from genome assembly GCA_032191745.1 of Picea mariana. Lineage (NCBI taxonomy): Eukaryota > Viridiplantae > Streptophyta > Pinopsida > Pinales > Pinaceae > Picea > Picea mariana. The sequence continues at coordinate 178,877 of JASDQU010107459.1, read as the reverse complement.
AGAATTGCTAAAATTGATGAATATGCTACACAGTTTGATCAATATAACATGAAATTTGCAAAAGAGATTAAGGGTTTTAACCCTAATTATCTTTTTCATGATCACATGGTGGCAGTTGGATTCAATAATACACTTAGTAATAACTTTATTTTTGGAGAAGAAGGAGACAACCATGATCCTCCAACTGAATGTAATAAAAAGAAAGCAGGCGATATTGAAACCATCATAAGTACCACAGACTAGTATAAGTAGAAATGAAAACCTTCTAATGAAAGGAATGTCCAGTCTCCTATTATTTCCCAACAGAGCACACAATCTAGAAAGAATTCTCAGTCTACAACATCTCAACATAAAAAGTCTTCAATGAATAACTTAGATGACGGGGGTGATAAAAATCCTCCTTAGGGAAAATTGGAAAAGTCCCATAAGTTGCAAGTAAAAATAAAGAGGACTATTTCTCAACAAGAAATTGAAGAGCACAAACTTGAGAGTGATATTCCTCTTGAAGACATGGATTTAGAAGCTGATATAGAAAATATCCATTTCTCCGATTATGGAAAACAAGTGCAAGAAAATATACAATCTGTGGCTAAACTCGCTATTCAAGAAGAAAAGTTCTCACAAGAAGAATCATTTTCCGTACATAATGCTTTATTTGATAAAGACCCAAGGAAATTGATTTTTGAAAGAAATCCTTCAAAAATTAAAAGGACAAAACTTGTTCTACATTTAATCTTAGTAAATTGCTTCCATCTAGTATCGCTGAGATTCATAAAGTTACAAGAGATGCTCTGGATGTTTCAATAGATGACATGGAAGCTGAGAAATCTAGACTTAAAGAAATGATACAAGAAGTAGAGTTTACTCTAATGGCTCCACGAATATTGGCCATCCCCGTTGCAACAATTCAATCTGGCAGAAATTTTGAGAAAACTCCAAAGTCAAGTATAAGATTAAAGGGGACCTCAAGTTTACTTGTTGCAACCAGATGTTATATGGAAAATAATATTAAGAAAATAATGTCTCTTATTTTAGATACATGGGATCTAGCAAGTAATTTTGTTACTCTTGGTTCTGGGATTCAAAATACTAGAGAGTATTTGAAATCCGACATCGAAAATGATGAAGGATTTTTCAAGGATGGACTTGCCACATTTATTATGAAAGTTTCAACAATGACAAAATATGAAATAAAACAAGAAGACTTACCTTCTCAACCTCGTATAAAGCAACTAAGGGCTTGTTGGACTCAAAGAATTAATGTATTAAAGGAATTATTAAATTAACTCAATGACTTAACATCCAAAAAGACTGAGGCTTATTCCAAATTGACCGGATTAGATCTCGCAGGCAACATCATTGAAGTAGAAGATCCAAAGCTAATTTCAAACTCAATGCTTCAAACAAGACGAGTTCGAAGAAAATGTGGAAAATCTAAAGAAATTATCAACAGAAAAGTTCAATAGTATGATTGAATATACTGAATATGACATTGATAATTGGCTTGTTGAATACACCAATAGAAATGAGGATATTGAAACTACATTGCAAAATATTTCAATTGACTATAGAGAATATGAAAATGAATTGTTCAATATAAAAGTCAAACAAGAGGTGATCGTTGCTCCTTTGTGAGAATATATTGAAGAATGGTTAAAAAAGGCTATAATCAAGATGACCGAGGGTCCAACGGAAGCAGTTGATACCGGTCACATAACTACAGTAAACAAAGATATAAGGTGCATCAACAAGCAAATGAATATGTGAGAGATTCATCAGAGTAAGTCTAAAGATCCCATTTATCCCCAAATTTCTCTCTTTCTAGATCAGAAATAATCCAGTTACATTTATTCTTTCCTTGAAAAACATAACTGATTTTTTATCCTTCTCTCCTTTTCTTTCCAGGTTCAATTTTTCTCTTGCTTCAATTTCAATGACTCCATTCTCTTCTCTTCTTTTATTTTATGGTCCGTGGGAGCCCCAATCCCAATCCTTCTGGACAAATGCTTTAATTTTCATAAGACTGTAAAAACTTTATCATTTTTGAGAAAATCCTAGAGAACCAATTTAGGATTAATTTTGATTGTTTCTTTGAACTCTAAGTATTTGAGGATACAATATTTGAAATTGATTCATCAAAATCTTATTTTGATTCTAATGAAAAAATCTTTTAATGTTCTCTGATATATGGGCCATTTCTTCTTCTTGTAAATGTGATCAAATATATTTTATGAATGTGATGAATGTGGGATCTGTTTTCATTTCTTATAATATTTAATCTGTGTATATTATTTCTGACAATTTTACATTTTATGAGTGAAGGTTCCTGGTCCTTTTCTTAGGAACTGTTGGTGTATGTTTCTCATTTTTATTTTAATTGAGCGATAAAGATTTTGGAATTTGCTACACCATACTCTCTCTCTCTCTCTCTCTCTCTCTCTCTCTCTATATATATATATATATATATATATAAGCGCAGGGGGGATTAATATCCTTGTGAGGTTGTTGTTTCAGTCTTAACAGACTCAAACATTAACAAAAGTTAAGAATGGAAGGCTTGCTATATCTTCCATGGTTGGATTCTTTTTATTGACCATGTTTATTAGAAAGAGGCCATTGGAGAATTTGTTGGGTGGACTTAGAAACCCTTCTAAGAACAATGCATAAGAATATGCAACCAAGTCCATGACAAAGGATTAAATCAAATTCACCTACATGTATAATATTAAAATTTTGGTTGTTGTAAATGTGCTTGCATTTGCATATTTCATCTCAATCTCTTTGAGACATTTCAAGAAAGAACATTTGTGTAATATGCATGCATCATAAAACAATTTTTGATGTTTGATTTGTTAGTGTCATTATGTGATGCATTGAATTCCCTACACCAATTAAAAAACTACTCCAACTACAAATTAAAAGGATTATTTCATTGATCAAGATAATTTAAATTTAGAGAAAACAATTTGTAACGTATAATGTATACTAGATAGAAGAAATTATTTGAATAGATGAAAGTGCTTAGTTTTAACCTTTAGGATAATTTTTTTTTACAACATTATGTATTTGGAAGCAAGAGAGCATGAATTTATGTAGAATTAAAAAAAACATATTATAGCATCTAAACAATTGTCTTATCTTGTCAGTCAACACTCAAAGCTAATACCATGTGAGAAGAGAAGAATGCAATTATTTGGAGCACAACAAATCAAATTGCTATTAGAGGTTATTCCAACCACCATCTACATTTATGTTTTTAAAATATATCTAGAAAATTTTGAAGGAACACTTATTCAAGATTCATAATATGTTGATCTAACCACAAATATATAACTCATTTCTATGCGTAGTCTAGTATGTGGATAACTAATTAGGGAAACACAACAACAAATTCAACAATTAATATTGCAAAAAAGAGTGAGATTTATTGTTAGAGTTGTAAGAAAAACCATTTGAAGAATAAATACCCTATGAATAATGGATCCTTGAGATCATCCCTTGTGTTAGACTCTGTGAAACAAAAGAGGTGAAATAGTCATGACACTTATTCCCTTTTTCTATCACACGTGGCATCACTCTAACAAGAAGTCTTGCATGATAAATATGACAATGATATGCCATATATGAGCAAGTCAAAGTCGTGGTAATTTTTTTTTTACATGTGGTTCACGACATTGAAGACCAATACTCGTTACATCCATAGAAACCCCCCCCTCGAAGTCCGTGAGAGAACATGGGGAGGCCAAACAATTTTGGAATATTGGGGGCTCAACAACAAGAGCATCATATAGACCCATTACAAGCATCATATGTCACTTACAAGGAATTGAATGTGGGTGGGGAGGGTAACAACCATTCCTCCCAACCACCCAAGCTACATCCAATGGACTTAGTCATGGGAAATATTTTAAGAAATAATATATATTTATCATGCAACACTTAAAATCATATTTTAAGAAATAATGATTTTAAGAAATAATCATATTTTAAGTGTTGCATGATAAATATGGCAATGATTTTTTTACTCGGTGCTTGAGCTCACAGTTAATCAAAATAAACCAACAATATAACTTTTTCCTCTTTTTAAAAACAATTGAATACATGACGACTTTTTATTGGGGAAGGATTCATTTAAAATTAAATAAAAATTCAACCTTTACCTTTTTATTGGCTGGTGACGTCATAGGAGACACGCGTCGATCCCATGCCATTTGCGAGGGGGTCGAGCATGGTTAGCATAACCACATGCCAGGGGGGCATTTGACAGATGTGGGACATGTAGCAAATCTTCTAACTGCCTATCTGTTAAACGTCAAACATGCAAGGGGGGCACGATTCGCCATGGGCCATTGATCAAAGAGTTGGGCATGATCTTAAAATAAACACGCGCTTTATTATTTTGAAGCCATATAACTATATCCTAAAGTCAAAATAATATAAAATTAAACGATGATTAAAGTTTCTAATAAACTTTAATACTAATACTTTATTAATTAAACCTTAACACTAAGGAAGGGCTATAAAAATTAAAACAAGATTTATTTTAATCAATGTATAAACCTACATAATGCTAGAATAAATCAAATTCTTAAGAAATTTAAAATTTTTAATCTAACTTTATTTACCTAGTGTACAAAGAACTAGAAACTTAAACATAAAATCCAAACACCTAAATTTTATTTCCAAATTTTATGAAAATTTGGACTATGTTACAACATGACACAACTCTAATCACAATACCATTCGTGCCACTACCCCTAGTACAAATTCCTTGACATAGGGCTCAAATGGCTCCATAGATGCATTATATGGGGCCGTGTAGAATCTAGATGTTTATGCAACTAGGTTTTCAATACCCCTGTGGACAACCTTCACAGTGAGGCAACATCTAGGTGATTTAACCCTCGTTGTCACACCCATGTGGAGATTTGTGTTGTTATAGATGTGGAACATGGTGACAAATTGCACAAAATTTGTTTTTTTTTTAATCCTATCGATGAACTACATATTTATGTGGGCCACATGATACAATTTCAATAATTGACCAAGAAAGAAAAATGCAAACATTAATTGCAAGACTCGGGGACATACAATCAATCCTTGATTATAGGCAACAACATGCTCCTAAACCCTAGTGATGAAATATTAGACACAAAAGACATTGTGGACCTTAGTATGTTCCATTCTAATGCAACTTATGAAATTTTGAGGGATTGGCAAGATGTGTTTCACAAACCCCGCATTGCCAAATTGAGTGCATCACCAAGGAATGAATTTATTTTCACCCACAATTTCAGTAATACCTTAAGGACTTAGAGAATTTCAATGAAAATTTTGAAGTACTAAATCCATTCACATAGAGAAACCCCTTCCTAAGAGTTACACCAAGGAGCGGTCCAAAGACCATAAAGGTGCTCCACTATAATTCTTAACCATTGATAAATCAAGACAATGGAGTTGGATCTTGGAGAAGGATGTAGATTAAAGATAATATTTTTTAGGCTAAGAAAATAGTAAATATGCCAACAAAATTGCTCATTGAGTACTCAAATGTTTTTCTGTGGACAAATAAGGATTCGAAAGGAATCACAAAATAACTTGTTGGAATGTATATTTGGTTGCAACCAATTCAAAGCATGTCAAAAAATGGCCTCACCTTCTCCATCACCTTAAAATATATAAATTACGTGATGCAAGAGACAATTGCCAATTAATGAGAGTGAATGAGCAAACATCATAATCCTCTCTAGATGAAAATATTGTAAAATATGACTCTATGGAGAATTTTTCAAAAAGTCAATGTAATAGGCCTATGTTGCAGTTACTAAGAGCATGTTGGAGCTAAAGAATTATGTTCCTTCATGGTTTATGTACTTATCAAGTAAAAATTATTGTGTAGAGCTATCCAAAGACCATATATTTATTGAGTGGGTACATGTTTATTGAATGGTCATGCTTACTGTCTTATGAATTCTCTCGTAGTGTTTAGACACATAATTCTAAATGTTTTCAAGCATTTCATCTACAAAAATTGTTGTGTAGAGCTATATAAATACCATATATTTATTGAGTGGCTACATTTTTATTGCAATGGTCATGCTTATTGTCTTATGAATGCTCTCGTAGACAAGTAATTCTAAATGTTTTCAAGAATTTCATCCACAAGGCTCTCCAAATTGATCTAAATTATTAAGTTTTCTATGGTTTGCTAAATGATTGCATTAGATGTTATGTAAGTTGCTACAATGGTGTACAACGTACATGATGTGGTTTTTCACTAAACTTATAAATTTGTCACCTATTTTTGTCATTTTGTTATCTACTTGGAAACAAAGGGTTAATTATTGACTTCGCAAAAGTACAAGCTATAATGGAGGTGCCCCTTAGGAAAATTTAGAGTATTGAAAATAGAACTTCACAAATTTTATAGTCCAAATAACTAACAACAAAGCCCCCTACCAATGACAATCAACCTTCTCTTATACCATTGCAAATTATAGTTGGCGCAACCTTCAAAAAACCACATGCTCATATTAACATTGTAGCAAAGTAGGGGTTTTGCACTAGGCTCCAAAATACCATCATGTTTATTTTGAGAGACTTTTATGTCATACGAAACAAAAAAAATCAACTTCAACAATGTCTGTGTCACTCAAGGGATAATGTAAAATTAAAAGAGAGAAACTATCTTATAAATGGCTTTGCCAATTTTGTGATAATAAAAAATAAACATATCTTACACTAACATATTAACACTTAGTAGTCAATTGAGTTTAGCTCGAGTGGTTTGTGCTGAGGGGTGTTTCCCACCCATCTAGGTTCAATTCCCGCAAGTGACATGTTGACTTCTTAAATGAGCACGCTATCGTAAAAGCCTCAACTTTCTATAAAATCTGGTTTACCTTGGGTACCATCCTTGAAATGAGGGGAAGTGCTTGGTAGGTTTCCCCAAAAAATATTCCAAAGAAAAAAAAATTAACACTTAGCAAAAATACAGTTCAAAAATTCATTCAAACACAAAAATATCATTAAACAAATACATTACATAAAAAACAAATACATTACATAAAAGGTAACTATGTTAACTAAATTATTGCAAATAATACAATAATGTACATACAATACAAATTC
>JASDQU010107459.1:128687-144043 GCA_032191745.1 Picea mariana | reverse complement strand
CGTCTCCTGTCACGTTGCCCACCGTGTCATTTTTCCCCTCTCGCCACCTGTACTTCACTCAATCACGCGACAGGGCCATTCTTAATGGCCATTTGCTAACCCTGTAGGGATTCGTCCCTATTGGCTAGTCACTAACCCTGCCGGGGTTCGACGGTTGCAGAGTCGAACGATTCGACATCTTGGTAGCGCTGAGGCGCGAAATACAAAGATGTGCCATGATTATTTGACTTGTGATCATGACCTGCGATCACATGGGAGCAGAGAGAGAGAAAGATCTAGCTTATGCTAGGCCTCCATAGATATTTCGGGGGCTCTGATTCTGCAGAAATCAACAAAAATTTGATTATGGTAGTGGGTGTGTTACAACATCGACTCAACCCCTTCCATCCTCGTCGCAAACCTGCATCCCATGTGAGGATTTTTTCCTCCATATATAACCAAAAGATGACTCTCATTTTTAATGGTGCATTCCATTTCCATATCGATTTCCACCACCATTTTATACCACCTTCGAGAGATCATTCTGCCAGCACCAAATATCCCATCTTTACCGTATAGTTTCCAAATTTCATGTTTTTTTCCCAACTTAAAGAGTTTTCTACATTCTCCTCTAGAAAAATAAAATTTAATTTAAGGATCCCTATAAAAAAATTCCCCTCTTCATCCAGTCCTCCTTTGAGGTACAAATCCACCAAATTTTTCCAATTCGATAGGCCAGTGATATCCATCCCCTGTGCCATTGCATCCCTCAATGAAAAAACTCCCTGGATATGGATTCTTCCCACAATTTCCTTAGAGAGCTTGAAATCTCTAGATGATCCCTCCCAAGAGTCCTCCCCAACGAGAATACTCCTTCCATCTCCTATTCACCATACTTTCCATTCGATTATCAATGGGAAAACATCCACCATCGCTTTCCATCCTGTAGAACTCATTGCTATCGATTTCCTCGACATCCTGGACCACTCTTCAATGGATTTCCTTGCTATTGTATTTTGAGATTAAAACTCTTCCCCATGACATCTTCTTATGTATGAGTCTGCACATACTTTTTGCAGCTAAAGCTTTACTGAACCAAACCAGATTTTTTATTCTCCACCCTCCAATCTCCTTGGGCATAGCTAATCGCGTCCATTTAACGAGAGGGATTCCATTATCCCATTTTTTTCCTAACCACAAGAACTGTAAACAACCTTTGTGTATATTTACCATAATACCTTTTGGTATCTTCACTATGGTAGCCCAATTCATTGGAATGCTACACAAGATTGAATTCATTAGGACCAGGCGACCTCCACGGGAAAGAAAACGATTCACCCACAAATCAATCCTTTCCTGGATTTTCAAAACTAACCAAGACCAATCCACATACCCATTAGAGTTAGGTTTTAGCACAAATATCAAATATTTGATTCCCTCTTCAATATCAGATGCAACAAAAGGGAAAAACATTTCTAACTGCACATGAGCTTCCTCTCCCATAACATTGAATCTAATGGAATATTTTCCTCCATTCAACTCCATTCCAATTGCCAAGCAAAATAAGTCCAAAGTATCTCTGAATACCTGAAATTCTTTTACATCACCTGCACCAAAGAGCATTACATCATCTACAAAAATAAAATGAGAAATGAACTCATAATCCATAATCTTTATACCTTTTAGGAGACCTTTTCTTTTGCCTCTTGGATGAGTTTGCTTAGGCCCTCCACCACAATTAAAAAGAGAAAAGAGGAACACCTTCAAAATATACCTTACATGATTTGATTTATAATTTTGGTTAGGGACCTACAAATTTAGCGAGACTTGAAATTTTGGAAAGGAGACATCCCTTACAATTTCTATTCAATTTTTCAACAATAAAGACATGAGAATTTCGTAGTTACAATTTGTATAATTTAGGGTTTTATCCAATCCTTAAACCTTGCTAAAACTAATAAATTTCACTAAAATGAACATATTTAAATATTATGAGGAAATGGGACTAATGGCATTTGAAAACATACAAATTATAGTGTCATAGATACAAAATTCAGATGAATTAGGTAAAAATTAACAAATATATTGTTTGTACAAACTTCCTCTCTAATGAAAGTCTAAAAAATTAAGGGTATAACAATTTAGTTGTACCTTCATATTAGATACAAAAATTTGAGTGAGACCATTGGAATTTAGGAGAAGATATTTTAGGTTGTGATAGGATGAAATTGCATAGACATTGGATCATAAATATCCTAGGGTGCTTTCACAAAGTTGATGGCCAAAAAAGAGGCAATATGGATTTCAACAAATTCCCACTTGTAGTTTTACAAAAATAGATGCATTCTATTTTAAAAACATGCATGCATTATGTTTGATTTTCTTTGGGACCATTGGTCCAACATGACATTGGATATTGTGTAGGATTAGTTGGCAAGAGAATTGCATCATTTTTATTATTTCAACATAACACATGTATTATAGGACACACATTTTATAACATACATGCATTTTGTTTACACTTAAATCCATCTACAAATGAAGCACTTGTGTGATATGACACAAGGGAGTAGTAATTTTACATTTGAATTAAGGATGAAAATATGCCTTTAAGGCTCATGGGCCATGCATAGGGTTCCAAACCACCATAGATGACCTAAATAGGGAATCATTGGCCCACATATGTAATATTGACGTGATTACAATGTTCTATGCACCACAAATAGGTCTCAATGTAACACCGCAAATTTGATCCTCGAATTAGAAATGTATAAATGTGTATATGATGAAAGGTCAATAATCGAACAATGATGTAAATATGTAAATTGTAAATTGAAATTTATTAATAAAAATACATCATCGAATGCAGACGAAGAAGAACAAAACATGGTGGGTATGATTCCATGAGAGAGGAATGAAAGGGGGATTAGGGGCTCAAAAGGGGATGCAATAAATAATAATATTTTATTCCCAAAGACCAAATCTTTTATCTCATTTTATCCTAGGTCCTTGTCTTATGATTTCCTACGTTTTATGTCCTAAGGATCAATTTACAAGTGGTGAGTTGGGGACATGCAAATATATTCCTTGACTTTGGTTGAGGTGGGGATCTTTTGCCATTCATTCTTCCTAGGGAAATTGTTGGGAGCACTTATGCTGCCATGACTGTAACAAATGTTGATTATGTCTGTTATGAGAATTATGCAGAAATTGTGCCCATATGCATGAGAGAATATTGCCATTGATGAAACTCCATTAAAACTAAGAATTCCTAGAGTCCACGATAGAGAGATTTCCTGGTCGACCTATGTTGGAGCCCTAGAGGGAAGTGGGATATCTCAAGGGACTACATGGAAGACAAGGGGATCCCATTCCTTGGGTTGTGTAGGTTGAAGGGGAAAGAGAGTTGGTGTATTAGAATTGTTGTAGGAGTCATCATATTGTGATTTGTTGGGAAATTGGGCTACGTGAGAGGAATATAGCCAACCACAGGCTATTTAGTCCTTATGAACTCATAGCCTTAGCTCTAGGGTGGCCCTATTGCAGAAAGAGAATGAGTAACATAGAGCCTATGGTTGGGTGGAATGACATTCACCTACAACCAGTTGGTGTTAGTTTTTGAAAGATTAGTGTTTATGCCTTATTTATGCTTATGTTGAATTGAATGACATGTATGTTGTTCATTGATGGCTTCTATGCTCACATGAATAAATCTGTATAATTAAAATCAGATTTTTATATGATTTTCATGTTGCATGCATTCATAAATTCCATAGCAGGGAAAAGAGAATATGGGTATCATAGTACAAAAGTGGAAAAATTGTGATTCCAAGAAATACCTTGTATCCTCAACGATATATAGAGGGTACCAGGTTAATTATAAAGTGGTATCATAGATACATGTTACAACACTGATGTTGTATGAGATATAAACTAGTTTGCAGAGGAAGAATTTATAGGTTTCTTGTGATTTTTTTGACAAAATCCCTTAATGGATATTGGAAAGAATGTAGGTTGCAAACAATGTGTTTGACATAATGCCTCAAGGGTAAAATATGGGAAGAAATTTAAATTTAGAGAAAATCCCCAATTCTAGATGAAATATAGAGGATAGTTGTCCCAACAATGTCGATTTTGGCTGGTACAAGATCAAATTCAACCAGAGAATCCAATGCTAGAAAATTCYCGGGGGCTCTGTGAAGGAAATTGGATTTTTTTTTGGAATTGGTGAAAATTCCAATTCTAAGCGTACAACAAAAAATAAGACATGAACCATACTAGTGACATGGAATTGTATTGGTGATGTGGATGAGAATAATGATTTGGAGGTKCCATGTGGTTCCTCATGGATTCATGATACGTGGATTTAAGCCGTAAGGTAGGGTCCACAGTGGGCCGAGTCAACAAGGTGATTTTGGAGCTCCAAAAGTGGTATTGGAAGCCATTTTTGTAATGTTTTGAAATTATTTGGGGGGATGTGTCATCCCAAGATTCATTTCAGAGGTGAGTTCCCTTGCTATCATTTAATCACTTATTGCACTGAAATAAATATTGATCATCGGATCAATAGGCATATTCACTATTGGATATTTTAGAACGAAAATGCTTCAATACAGGTTAGRAAATTTTCACCCCGAAATGGATGTAGATCRTCGGATTGCGACGAATATCTATTGTTGAATATTTTGGGATGAAAATATCCCATTATGGGTTGATCGATTTTAGTTTCAAAATGAATATTTTTTGTTCAATCACATCCAATGACAACCATTGGATATTTCAAAGCACATGGACATTGTTATCCTTCGATCACTTAACACCCCGAAATGAAATCTTTGTCATTGGATCTCAACTCATTAGATATGCCAAGGATAATGTGCCATGTTGAGTATGTAGGGATAGAGTGGGACCCCCTATCCCATTCATGGCTAAGATTGTGCTAGGTGGAAGATAAGGAAAAAAGGGTGTAGGTGGCCCACAAATTTGTTAAAGTAAGTAGAGAGAGAAAGGTAAAGAGGGACCATGAAGGACTAACATGCCAGGTCATGAGGCAAGGAAGGTAACATGATAGATGTGGAGGATGATACATATGATCTGATTGTCACATCAGTAGGCACGTGCCATTCCACATAAGCAAGGATGCCACATCAACAAAAATAAAGTTAAAAGAAGTTTGGAGCCAAAATATTGTTTTGGCCATAATAGGAGAAGAAAAGCTCATAATCAGGTGAAATTTCATGGCTAGGTCCATAATGAGGAGGGATATTAAAGTGTTAGTGAGGGTAATTGGATAATTTTTCTCTATTTTTCCATAAAATGCAGATTATTGGTTTTTAAAGAATAGGGTAATGCTCATTGACAAAGGACCTATTGTTGATGAAATTTGGAGAGAAGGGAATAGGAGAAGACATGAATAAAACCAGTGGATAATTTTTTCTAATTCCAAAGGGTTTGGAACATAGATGTGAAATAAGCCAAAATCCACTATTCCATGATACTTTTTTGGGGATTTTTTGGATCTTCGGAGGAGGAAAAGGAACCCCAAATCACCAAACTAGAAAAATTTTCCTACTCGACATTTGATGTCCTCATTAATATAGACAACTTTGTAGTAATAAATATTTTCCATTTTTTCTCTAATTGGAAGATAATAGTTTTTGCTAAAAATTCTAAGTTTTGAAAAAGTGCAAAAAGGACAAACAATTCCATATTAATGCAGAATTTGATTGGAGTATCACATCACCAATTTGAAAATTGATGTGTAATCACAATAATGAATACTTTCTATTTATGTTAATTTTTTTTTATTAGTTCTCTCCATGTTTTCTTCTACATGTGGAAGAAGTTGGCCTCTAAGCTTGAATGTACCAATAAGTCAAGGGCAAAAAATGGGAAAAATTAGTGATTTATGAGAGTTATAACTTTTATCTATGAGCTCTTATTGATGCATGAGTATAGTGATTGGAAAGATAATTTAGAGGGGAATATGTATGAAGGCTTAGAATTTGGATAAGTTATTCATGGTTCTTTAGGAATTGAGAATAAGAATCTATATCCTTAATTGACAAAATTTAATAACGTGCACCGTTTCCAAAAAATGAAAGAAATGCCACAGATATCAAAATGAGGTGTCTCTAACAATTTTATTTGAATGCACATTTCTTGTTGAATCAATGTTGCAACCAGAACAAGTAAGGTTCATAATTGAAGAGTAACATAGAGTAGGAGGATACATATAAGATGCACAAGGATCTTACAACCATGTAGAAGAAGTTAAAGCCCTAAATATTAGTATGGGAAATGAAGAGATAGAATCTAATGGACACAACAATACAATGGAACCATTGGAATTGGTAGAAATCATAAGGAGTTTCAATATGGAGGTGCAGATTTATAAAGATAATAATGAGAGGTTGTTAAAATCCCAGGAGGAACAAAATTAGATAAACACTCAACTACTATAGATTTTAAATCATTTGAGAGTAAAATAAAGAATGGACCAAGTTCAAGTCATGAGAAAGAAAGGAGACCTCATGCAAGGAAAGATAGTTATAACATTACAAGGCACTTAAGGAAAGACAATTATAATTGCACAATATACCTTCATGTGTTAAATGAATGGTATATTTAGAAATTACCTCGATAAGTTTCTCACTGTATTCCTGGATGACATACTTATTTATTCCAAGTGAGAGGAAAATCATGAACAACACTTGATGTTGGTACTATAGGTGCTAGGAAAGCATCAATTATATGCCAAGTTAAACTTTTACTAGAAGAAAATCCATTACTTTGGGCCTATAATTTTAGAAGAGGGGATAGCGATGGATCCATAGAAGATTGGAGATATTAGAGGATGACCAAGAACTAAGAACACAACAGATGTAAGGTCATTCATGGGATTTGTTGGATATGACATGAGATTCATGGGGGGATTTTCCAAGATTGCTCATCCCCTTGCATATTTACAAAAGAAAGGAATTAAGTTTGAATGGAATCCAAAATGTGAAGAAATTTTCTAGCTATTAAAGGAATTGCTTACCAGTGCACCCATTTTGAATATTTTTATCCAAATGAAGATTTTGTGGTCTGTACAAATTCACGCAAAGATGGACTTGATGGAGTCCTTACTTAGAATGGACATGCAATTTGTTATGAATAAAAAAAGCTTAAAGAGAATGAAAATAATTATACCATAGACAACTTGGAGCTTGCATCCATAGTTTGTGCATTGAAAATGTGGTGGAATTACTTAATGGGGAAGAAACTTGAATTGAGGACAAACCACAATATTATGAAATATTTACTTGAACACTAGACTTTAAATGCCAGGAAAACAAGATGGCTGGAATTTATGAGTGAGTATGACTTTGATATTAAAGATATCAAAGGAAAATAAAACAAGGTTGTTGATGCACTTAGCAGAAGAGTACATGCAATACATGCTACAACCATTATCATGCGCAAATTAGATATAAAGAACATAATTTTAGTAGCCATTATCTCAAATGAGAATTACCTATAGGTAAAAGAAGGACCGCAACAAGAAAAACACACAACATAACTATAAAGAGTATAAACTTGGAGAGGATGGGATACTTATGCATAAAAACATAGTGTGTGTCCTTAATTCTTAGGAATTAAGTAAGTTCATATTAAAAGAAATGAAAAATGTTCCATATGTTCGACATCCAGGTTACCAGAAGACCATTGCAACAATAAGAAGCTTATATTTTTGTCCAATAATGAAAAAGGATATTGTTGATTATATATCTAGGTGTATGGAATTCCAAAGAGTGAAGGCTCGACATAGACATATAGTAGGTTTATTGTAGTCATTTCCAATTCTAGAGTGGAAATGGGAAGTGGTAACCATAGATTTTATCACTAAGTTTCCCAAGACATGAAGGCAACATGATTTCATAATGGTAGTGGCAGATAAATTGAAAAAAAATGTTGACTTTATTTTGGTTAAATTGAGTCATAAGGTAGCCAATATAGAAAACATTTATATGAAAGAGCTTTCCGGGTTTCATGGAGTACGTAAATAAATCGTGTCAGATAGAGATCCAAAGTTTATTTCAAACTTTTGGAAGTGATTGTTTGAATGATTTGGCATAAATATGAATTTTAGTATAGCCTATCATCCATAAATAGATGGGAGCATAGAAAGAATCAATTAGGTGATTGAAGACATATTAAGAATATATGTGATGGATAATCCATCCGAGTGGGAAGACTACTTGCATTTGGTTGAATTTGCCTACAATAATGGGTATCAAGATTCATTAAAAATGAGTCCATTTGAATCTTATATGGCAGACAATGCAATACTCCAATGAGTTTGTATAATCCAACATATAGAGTAGTACTCATGCCAGAGTTTCTCAGAGAGATGGAAGAGAAAATGGTTAATATTAAGTAGAAATTGAAGGCAACATAAGATAGGAAAAAGAGTTATGTGGAGAAAGTTGGACCCTAAAGGGAATGCATGAACATGGCACCCTTGGTACTTACTGAAAGGTTACTCTTAAAGGGAATGGCATGGAGAAGCATGGAACCCTTGGTATCAATTTATATTTGTTAAGTATGCATTAAAAGAGAGTTGAATAAGCATGAGAAAATATGTTTGGATAAACACATGTGATTTATTTAGTTTGAAAAAAAGTTAAAATACATGGTTGATTGATTGATTCATTGAGCATATAGGTTATTACATTTCATAACTAAAAAAATACAATAGTTCATTTAAAAATTATTTGAATAAAATTGCATTAATAGATGTAAATTAAATAGAAAAGAAGTAATTTTAATTAATTACAAATTAATTGCTAATGCACCCTGTTGGGGCTCATAAATGTCCTATTCTCATCCACCTTTCCCGTCATCCTTCTTCACATTTCATCGCTCCATTAACCTTTCATGATATCATTTCCATAAATATACTTGGGTTTCACCTTATTGTTATCCACTTTATTCATTTTAGTATTTAAAAGGAATTTGTGATTAAATGTTAGAAAATCAACATGTTTTCATATATATCTCAAATATGTGTGAGCTTTGTAATGTGTAGGAATATGTGAAGGATTAATTCAAAGGACTTCTCGAATGCTTCCTCCACCATTTCAATATTTGAGGAGATAATTCAAGCCCATTCCAAGGAGAAGATCATGGAGATTTGGTTGGAATATCTCATCTAAGATATATGAGAGATATATGTGAGGATTTAAAGGGATTATATTTTGTAATAATGGAAAATAGGTTGAGAGAATAGTGGATTTGTAATAATGAGATGGTTATCTTATCTTCAAGGCTCTCATGCATAAAAGAGAGTGCTCTCTCTTCATGAGGAGGGGAATGAGAGAATTCAATTAGGATGTAATTAGAATCAGAGTAGTCATTAGGATTCAAAAGAGAAAAGGATTTTTAGCTTTGATTCATATTCTTTCATTGTTATGCTTTCATGATTGTCATTTGATTATTGTTACGTAATTCAAGATAGCTTTATTGTGTGAGCTCATGTATGTGATTTGTCGTTAACTCTTCACATGTTGTATTGCTTTTCCTTTATGCAATTTCCTTCTTTCCTAGATTAATGTTTCCTGCTTTCCTAGACTAGTTTCATTTCAACAATTTAGATTAGATTACTTCTACTTCAGTCCTGCATATATAGTGCATGTGCTTCGTAAGCCTACGAACCTCAGATTGACAAATTAAATGGTTGGGAAAATACTACAACGGAATTAAATGACAATATTTCCACCTAACATTTTGGCGTCGTTGCCGGGGAAGCACGATGGATTGAAGTTTAGTTTGGTTTCCTGCAAGTGTGTTTGCATGTGTTGGTAAGGGGTCATAGGAGCTACTTGAGTGGAGACTCCACATGTTATCCCTGCCATCTCTAGAGTGTGAATTTCAATTTACACAAATTTCATTTTTCAAGTGTAGATTTCAATTTCTGCAATTTGCATTTCTGCAATTTCAATTTTTGCAACTGTGAAGAGGTTTTCATGTGTTTCAGCAAGTCTGATTTTCAGTTTTTCTTTTATTTTGATTTGGGTGTTGTAAGAACCCGTTTTCGCAATATGATTTAACAATGATTGTTACCTTGGAAATACTCACTCAGATCTTGGAAGATGTTGGGATCTCCTCTTCCTTGGAAGAGGAGATCTTGACAAGGATTAAAGAGTCAAATACTCCTCTAAGAACAGATGAAGATTTGACATCTGAAGAATCCTATGATTTTGATGACGAACAATCATTCGAGCAGGAGATTAAGGAAGATGAAGAGGAGTTACAGCAAGATTCGAGCAAGGAAAAACGCACCTATGAAAGCATTGTCGAGCAATGGTTCCAGGTGAGTGTTCGTTTAGATAAATTTCATTTTTATTTAGTTAGTTTTCCATTACAACAACAAAATTCGTTTATTCATGTAAATTTCTATCTTTCATTTGAAAAATTTCCACTGAACATATTGTTGTTACTGTTGTGTGCTTGGCTCCACTGGAAATTTTCCTACACATAACCAATTTTTAATTCTAATTAGCATAGAGTAGGTAGGCTAATGAATAAAACAACGTTTTTGCTCTATTTTTTTTTTTTAACAAGTATGCTCTCCTCCGCGCTTCGTGAGATCACGAGGATCAGAAAATAGGATGCCTAATTGATTTCAAGAATGAATGCTTTTTTTTTTTCTTCCATCCTTTGACCTACAAATAAACACAACAACAAAAAAAAAATTAGACGAATAAAACAAAACCAAATTTTAAAAGCTGTTACAACATGCTGAAACAGTGAAATTTTTACATGTTGTTACAGCATGTTGAAACAGTGAAATTTTGGCATGTTGTTACAACATGCTAAAATAGTGAAATTTTTACATGCTGTTACAGCATGCTGAAACAGTGAAATTTTTACATGCTGTTACAGCATGCTGAAACAATGAAATTTTTATATGCTGAAACAATGATTTTTTTTTTAAATGCTGAGACAGTTGTTGTTATAGAAAATTTTTATATGCTGAAACAATGAAATTTTGACATGTTGTTACAGCACGCTGAAACAGTGAATTTTTTTTAAAATGCTGAGACAGTCGTTGTTACAGGATCTGCAAACAATAAAACAATAGTGGTGTTAGGATAAAATAAAACAAAACAAAAAATATATATGGTCTGCAAATTCATGAGTTTTTTTTTCCACTGAACTATCGTGGCACGCTGAAAAAATGGTTGAAACTATGCATCTTCTCATTTTTAACTTCTGGTCTACGTTCATCCCTGGGTTTGAGTAGTAGCAATATCATATCTCGCCCTCATTGTTAGATGTATCTTTTGGCATTGAATACAGTAGGCAACATAAAATCCTTACACATTGCAACCTGCAAAAGTTAGAAATGTGGAAGAATCAACTAAAATTTTGAATCCCGATCGTAGTCTTTGCAAATTCTGGTTATTGCGAATCCCGATCATAGTCTTTGGAAATTCTGGTTATTGCGAATCCCTACCATTTTTCTTGTATTTCCTAAGTCTAATCGGAATAAAATCTTCAAAAAAATAAAATAAAAAAATTCAACACTTATATGGAAAGATCAGTCATTAAAGACTACAGAAAGATAGCCTCTATTTGCAGAATTAAAAGGAAGATTTTATGCAAAACTATTCACACGATAAGGAAGATCAGTCATTAAAAACTACAGAAAGATAGCCTCTATTCGTAGAATTAAAAGGAAGTTTTTATGCAAAACTATTCACACGATAAGGAAGATCTCAAATCAAATCATAACCATATCAAATCAGAATTTTTTTTTTATGGTATCGATTCATTCAGAGATTTGTTGATCATTGCAAGATTGTTATGGACTCTTAGGAGATCAACATCATGGTTTTGACCTTGTCTCCTAGATTTTTTTCGCATGTGGTTTGTGGAATGTAATCCCAAGTCTTCTGCCATTTACACTATCCTTCTATCCCACTTCTTCGATCTTGATTTGAACACCACCCTTTACTCTTTCCTCATAATCAAATCGTTGATGCAGAYTGTCATGAATATTTGACTCTTTCCAGTGCTCTCAGTACTCAAAGCGACTATCTCTCTTTTGTTGTCATCATACCTRATCTGTTATCATTTATCCCAGAGACTATTCTGCAAATCCAGCCACATTTTCTAGATCACTTGACCCTATTTCAATCATTGAAGATTCTCTTTAGGTATTCATATCATTTTTCGTACTCACGGTAGTCTGTGGAGATGTGCACTGACTTGGAGAATTTATTATCAAATCAATTTATTGTTTACGGATATCATTTTTGCCAAATAATAGTAAACTTAGTTATGATAAAACAATCAAATATCTCCATTAATAACAGAACCGGATCATGCCTATCCACTGCACGCTACAAAAATGCAAAAACGTTATAACGAATAAGCTGGAAATAAGCCATAATGCGTGGCTAAGATCAATCAATTGACTAATTCGTTCGTGAAATCCATTGACAAACGTTTGGATGATTGATAATCTGGATAGGGACACAACAATAGTTTATTCTAGTCATGATCTCCATCGTGATCTTGAGACCCAGCTCATATATGCAATGAAAAACTCTTGATCTGAATTTTTTTGTCAATTAACGTCCATTTGCAGACAGTCAACTTCGAGTGCAATTTTCGAGCAAACAGTGACGAATTTCAAAAATCTGAGACACGGGTTTTGTGCAGAAGGGTCTCATGTAGCTGACTCGCGCATGATTTTTGAAAATTCTTCTTGGTTTGAGAGTAGTTTTGATTTTTCGGGACATGAAAAAGCTCAATTTCGGGATGGATGGTTTTTAACAACAATCAAACTCATGCTCAGTTGGAAGAAATGGAAGATTTCTTTATGGAGAGGAGCCTGATTTGCAGATTTGGTGCAATTAATTACGGTTGGAGGCTTGAGCCGTGACAGAATCGAACAACCAAGGAGGGTCGAAACAATAAAATTTTCGTGATCTATTTATGTTCCTGGAATTTCTGATTAACGTGTTTTTGCAGGCATTGTATTTTAGGATCGACTGTTGTGTTTTCTTACTGGTTGTCACAGAGACTTGTATGCCCTAATTATTCATGATTATGCAGAAACATTATTATTTTCTCATGGTGAATGCATTTCTTTTACTGCCTTTGCGTAAGCATGGATGTCAAACCTAATAATAAACTCCATTAAATAATAATAATAATAATAAAATTATATATATATATATATATATATAACAAATAAAAATCATAAGTGTTTTTGTTTCATTTTGGTATAAAACAAGAGCAATGACAACAAACAAACATAAAATTGGAAATATATATATAAAAATTGCAAATGGAAGTTTTAAAACATTCTTGAAAACAATAATAAATACATGTTTTCATGTTTAACATTCATTTGTTTTTCTTAAGTCACTTTGGAAAAAATCAATTACGAAGCGAATAAGTGTGAACAACAAGTATAATTGCATTTATTTTCTATCTCAATTAGCTCACATTTGTACTTATCTCTTGCATTTTATGTTTTGTGATGCTCTCACGAAGTTTTGATTGCAGGATTAGTACTAAAGACTGATTGCAGGAACAAGACACTCATTTTCCATGCCACATGGATCTTCAAGAATCACAACATTTTTCAAAAAAACATGTTTGCTAGACAGCTTGAAGGAGCTGCTACTCATCAGAAACATTTTGCTGATACACATAAAATTTTTACGCATCCTGATGTTTGTTGTTACACAATGACCATGCTATGACACTATCCCCTTTCTCCTTCAAAGATGATTAGTCATCATGTGTTGAAACCATCTTCCATTTCCTTATCCTTCACGAATTTGCACACGCCTATCTTTCTGAGTTGCATACATCTCTTTAGCTTTTTCAGTTCAGTTTTCCTTGTCAATAAAACTATCCAACTCTCTTTCCATGATTACATTGCCTTGTTTTCCTTGCCCTGTTGATCCACACTGCTTGACCGTGAGATCTTTTCATTTATAGTCCTACCACTCTTTTTATCCGAACTCATGTTGAATGCTGTGGGATTCCTTAAGGCCCACCTTTCAACAAGTCTTGCCCCATCGACCTCAACACCTTATCTGGGATATAGACTAGAGTCCATTTTGAGTACCTAGAGGCTTGCATGCCTTAATGGAAAGTTCTCTCGCTGACAATCATGGGAATACATCAATGTCCCTTGATCATCGGATCTTGCAAGTGGCTCGACATCAACACATCTATTTGCACTTCGCCAGATGTACTCGGGTACCTTGGCACTCATTGACATCAATGGTGAGTTTCCTCGCATTGGTTAATGACATTCATCATTGGTTGGTAATCCAATGACTTCTTTTCATGCTCGACATCAACACATTCATTCGCATGATTAGAATTGTACCATCAGGTTTCATAGCGGGTGAAGAATATACACTTTTCATGACACTATCAACAGTTACAGAAGCATGACTACCGCTATCTGAGAGTACTATAGTTCCACTTTCACACTTTCTCTTTTCCATGATTCATTCAACAACAGTTCAGATCTCTCCACTTCACATTCTCTGATCCCGCAGATAGTAGTCACAGCTACACCAACAGTCACTTTCCATATGATCCCGCAGCAGTGATGTCTTCCATGATCTAGCAGTCGCATCAACCATATTCCTATTGCATAGTTCATCAACATTTGGGTAAGTGGAGGTATGTTATTTTCTAAAATTTAATCATATAATTCCTCAACTGCTAGCAATGAATAATTTGGAAAACTCCCTCATTCAGTTCCCTTTCCTTTTCACTTCTATGACTTATGCCACGTTGCATGGGGACATGCAACAAGTTAAGTTTGGGGGTGAGGGACTTTATTCACTATCATCATTCCATTTTTCCATGACCATCATTCCATTTTTTCGTCTCATTTACCAGTTATGAACATTTCTTTTCCAATGATACTCTATTGCACCTTACTTCATAAGCACTGATATACATATTGGCATGATTCACACATATACAAAAACAAAAAAAGGGCTTTCTTATACTCAGTGATGTTTTCCTTATGCACATTGATAGCATACATTTTCCAGTAAAATATGGGCAAATTATTATCATAACAACAAGAGAACAAGTAATGAAATGAATGTTGTTAACACAAGAACCAACATTCTTTATATTCATGGTTGTCACACAAGAACCAACCATAAGAAAATGTCAGCTGTTACTCATGTAAATCCCATCCTGGTAAACATTTATTATCATCACTCAAAGCCAACATTCAGATGCCAAAATTTCTTGAGAAGATCCATGCATGGTTGCATGAGGACATGCAACAAGTTAAGTTGGGGGGTATGTTGGGGCTCAGAAATGTCCTATTCTCA
>JASDQU010107459.1:98328-111258 GCA_032191745.1 Picea mariana | reverse complement strand
CCAAAATGAACTCTTCAGTGAATTCAGTTAGCTTATAGCTCAAAATAGTCAAAATCATGGAAATCGTCAAAATGCAATGGAACCAAAGCCAACCTGTGCAGAATGGAAAATAATGATGGAATATGATGAGCAATGCAAGATGGACCCCACAATGTCTCTCAATAACCCCTGTGCTCGCTATAACATCCATCTAGCTACTCTGGTCATCATAAACCTCTACACTATGATGGTGTCCCAAAGTGGGTACATTACAGTCCTCCTTGCTAGAAAATTGCTTGTCCTCAAGCAGTAACCAAATTACCTCAAGTATAATACCAGGGTCCCATGTCCACCTGTGTGGTACATAGTAGAACCCATCCAAAGATGAACACTCATACACTCTGCCCCCTGGGTCCCATATCAAGTCATGAACTGCTAGCCCCTGGGAAGTATAACCCTGAAATATAACAACTCCAGGAGTCTCCTGCATATGATAGATGACCTCATATCAAAATGAATCCATCCTCCAAGTCTCTTCCAAGATCCATACGACCTCCATCAATTGCAGACGTTGATGCTAGAATGAGGTGCTACCAGACCTCCGTGAGACACCCGCAAGTGATGCGCTCCTCTCAACACTAAAACTCAATGGAAAGTTACAACAACTTTCCCCTGGAATGGTCCACTCTCCCCTGTCAGTCAGTGAAATGCTCAGTCCTACAATCCCTGGGTCCCATGCTAAGCTCTGTCGAAGATCACCATGCTAGCCCTGCACTACTCTGACTATGACTGTCTGCCCCCTGCATACATACTAGATCCTCCTCTCCTGGATCCTCATGATGAAATACCTATGACCATTGGACCCACTATACAAAAACTGTACCTGTAAAAATGTCCCTATAGAAGTAGTACATGTCCACCCACCTCAAGAGTGAGAAGCTGCCTCGCTCTATCAAACAAAAACCTACAGGCCCTCTCTAAATCAAACCCTGGTAGAATATGTGGCTCTCTGGCACAACCTGGGTCATCATGTAGCAAAACATCCTGCTAACCAAGTGAACTCCCGGATCCCATGGAAACCCTTGAAGTTTATCAATTCTAGTCTCCGCTAGTTTCTCTTGTGCCAGACTGACCACTGTCGGAAGCCCTCTGTGCTCATCTGCTGTCACTTGGCCTATGGTGCTCACCATAATGTACCAAATCTCAGTTGATTGCTCACGATGATCCACCTCTGACCTGTTGTATGTCGTAAAAGTACTCATGTCAAGTGGTCTTGGCCTAATCACTCTCCATGTCCTCTGCCATTGTCTATCTCTCCTCATGCCATTGTCAATAATAAATGTGTTGGGAAAAGGTAATAGAGATATCTGTAGCTGACTGTAGGGATGAAAAATACCACCTGCCTTGGTCAATCCCAAGGACTCGACCAAGATCATGTCTACCTGTACCCCTGATAAATGCTCACCTGTAGCCATCACTAAACTCCAATCATAAGGCACAACCAGAAGTAACTCCTCCAACTGCTGGTAAACCAATATCCATCTCCCATCACCCATGCAACTGCTGAAATGGCGAAGGTGAGATCTCATAACCATATGTTCCTGTGAAGGATTGGGATCTGCATGCTCCCCAAAGTGTGTCTCCTCCCTGCAAGGTAGTACACCCCTCTAAATCCCACCATACATCTCGACAGGTACCTGCGAGCTATCACTCATCATTGTATGCTCCGACATACTCATGTCGTCTCCCATAGACTCATGTTGCATCATAGATCCTGGGCATACTGCTGGATCCACCTCTACATAGAGGTCAACTGCTCTCAGAACACATGTGGAAGTGTCCTCCATCAATGGGTGCTCCTCTGCTAGATCACCAACATCCTCTATCAATGTGACTGACTGCTACATATGAGTGTCCACTAAGACAGATGAAGTGGATCTCTGACGAATCTCCTCAAGAGACTCATCTGATCTAAACCCCAATTCTTGAAGGGTTGTCTGTGTGCCTCTCAAGAATCCTCGAGTGCTCTCCAACTCTTGAGTGAGTTGGTCCATCTCCAACTACTGCTCCCTCAGAGCCTCATGATACATCTCACCAATCCTCAATAGGTAGTCCTTGTCAGTCAACAACTGCTGGTAATCGGCCCTCATCATAGATACTCTCTCCCTGAGAGTATGAAAGTTATCCATGTCAAATCCCTCATCTGCACTACCATGTGCCACTGATGCTCTCCAACAGTAATCTTCCATCAATGCATGCATGTCATCACTGCACCTGGTGGCTACCATGATCATATCCTCACTGACTCTCAACTGTGTTGTTAAGTGGTGTGACTCTTGATCTTGGTCATGCTGAGGTTCCACCTCATATCCCTCACTGCCACTGTCAGTCCTACTAATGTCAATTCTAGAGTCCCCAAAGACACTCTTTGCATAAGATAATGTGTTGAACTGCCCACTATCTACTGTGCAGCTGGGTACTCCTGTATGCCACTGCATCCCATCACTAGATGCTATTTCCTCCTGAATAACACTATATCCTATATAAGCAGTCGTATCCTCCTATGCACTCGACCTGCTACTATCATCTGCGCCTGGATCCCATAGAGATGTATTCAGACACGTGCTATGGTCATCCTAACTTTTAAAGAGTGCATCCTCATCAATGCAGTCTAATTCTGGAAGTAAGTGCTCCATCAACCTGTCAGCCTCTGCAATCTGCTCAACTAATGGAGTCTCCAATAGCTGTGACTCAATATCCTTAGGTTGATCTGTATGTGTAGGGTCCCATGTCTGTACTCCCTGTATCTCCTCCTGGATCGGTGGGTCTACATGTCTGTGGTGTGCATCCCTCACACAAGGCTCATCAACCCTAACTGACATGCCACTGACCTCCTCATGTGACATGGCTATCATATGTGTCATGACCATCATAGGAAGCTTATCATCTCTAGGTGCTAACACGTGTGAATCCTCACTAGTGTCACAACTCTGCTAAGGCATAAGGTCATCAATGGTATGTGATATGTCTGCTAAGACACTGGTGCTATCGTCCTGTCCATCCAGCTGCCTATCCACTACACAAGGGTCATCATCCTCCTCAAGCGTGCTAGTAGCATCATCCTCTGTATGAGAGTCACTATCACTAGCCTCTGTGCTAGAGTCACTCTCATCATTAGACTGCTCTAGGTAAGCCTCAATCGATCTATCCTCACATGCCTCATCATCATTGTCCTCTCGTACCTCAACTATATGCTTCTTATCCTTACCCCTACACCTATGATCTAGTTCTTAAGGCACCTTGCAACTATAGCAAAGCTGTGTGCTCCTAATGGGTGTGGGGTTTCTCTGTGCTTCCCTCCATGTGGTTGTTGTGGCCATGTATTCCTCTGCTTGTTTGACCTAGAATGTAATATCTTCTATGCTCCACCTAGGATATTTCAAGGATAAATATTGTCGGAAGGTTATTAAGGCCCTAGTTTCCTCACTAAGGTCGTAGTAGTATTCCCATCCACTACGTACAACCTCTCTAGTAAAATCCACAATATCCATTTCATCTTATGAAAGACCCCTCTATGGCTCTGCATACATGTGCTAATTCCCACGGCTAGTAGAAATCTAAGCTCTGATACCACTATAATGATCCCAATCCATTAAGCCAGGATCATCACGGTTTTGGTGTCTTTTAAAACTTTTTTTGAGTGAGGTATTTCATCAAACACTTTGCTAATATATTTGTTTACATGTGTTTACTTGTTGAATGAACTCTTGATTTCGGCCTTAGGGTTTACTGATGTGTTTATATGTGTGTTGCAACAAATAGCAAGAATATACAATCATGGAACATACCTCAACCATATGCAATATGACAGACAAGCCAAAACATCCCAAATATGATTTTATTCATGAAATAGAGGAACCTGCTACAATGAAGATGCTGATTTGGAATGCTCAATAGATGGCCAAGAAGATAGACAATAGAGATGCTACAAAACGATCCCAATAATACAAAATAAGTCTCCAAGGGCTGGATATACAATGAAGACTGAATACAAGTAGATCTGGTCCATACGAATGCTAAACCCCCAAGCTGGAAGGTGCCACACCCTGCTGGATAGCTGAACCTCCTCAACAATTCGACCCTGCTTCCAAAAGTGTCCAATCACCCCAAGAAATATGCCAACTGATAAATCGGGCAACTGTAAGGACAACCTAGGTGCCCAAATCTCCAAAGTCATTCTCAAACCATGTGGATCCGAACTCCTCCACTAAATGGTGCACTCCCCTGGATGCCTGAAACCCTAGATAATTTAGCTTGGGTGAATGAGACCTCCAAACCTCCTGAAACTCTCCAAAATGATAGATCGGGCAATCACAAACCCCTGGAAGAAGTTTCAAGGTCAGGTATGAGGTATAGCCTCCTAGATCTGCAAATCACTGAATCACCAAATCATCCTTTCTCTCCCAAAGCCGTCCCAACCTATAGATGATGATGTAGCCATGGTAACTCCTCGAGAATGGACTAGATCTGATGTCCAAAGCCCTGCAATGAATACCCAGGTGATAGAATCTCCAAAATCCCTGCCAATCACCTGCAATGAATCTCTCTCCAAGAATGGTGCACTCCCCCTTGTTGGAAACCCCCAACTGGTGCGCCCTCTCTCTATCTGCACAAGTAACTGATGTGGAACCCTTTTGCAACTGAGTAGATATGGAACTAGAATGGTATGGGAGTGTATTGCATCTCCGAGACCAAGCTTGGGACAAGCTAGGTGGAATCTTTTACCACCGAATCGTCCTCTAGGGTTTGTTAAATCAAAACCTCAAAACCCCCAATGTTGGGCTCACTAACTAGAAGCTAGATATGAAAATATGATTATACATGAATGAATTGAGTAGAGGCCCTTGCCTTTCCTTTAAACATTTTTCTCTCCTTGTCCCTCCAAAGTGACTTTCATTTTATTAATATTTAATTAATTAATTAAATCACTTTAATTAATTAATTAACCTTTTTACCTTTGAAAAACACCTTATCTCTCCTTATGGCTTCCCTGGCCACCGAAAGTCACTTCTCACCATCCCATCCTGTAGTGTTTCTACTCACGATTCCAATTAGCTATTACACTGAGAGGTTCCTCCAAGTAATGTGCTCAAAATGACCTCTTCAGTGAATTCAATTAGCTTATAGCTCAAAATAGTCAAAATCACAGAAACCGTCAGAATGCAATGGAAACAAAGCCAACCTATGTTGAATGGCTCATAATGATGGAATATGATAAGAAATGCAAGCTAGACCCCACAATGCCTCTCAATAATCCCTGTACTCGCTATAACATCCATCTGGCTACTCTAGTCATCATAAACCTCTGCACTGTGATGATATTCCAAAGTGGGGACATTACAATGCCCCATCCTCCAAAGGATTTAGGAAGTGCGATTTGATCCCAACGACACAAATGAAAATGATTAGACTCATTAGTTCTATGCCAAAGGAAATTATATATCAACTTTCTCAACGAGTTTAGTACAGAAATAGGGACCACCGCTAGTGACAACCAGTAAATAGGTTGACTCTCTAAAACAACTTTCAATAATGTGAATATGCCTCCTATGGATAACCACATGTAACACCAATTACTAATCTTTTTTTCCACCTTTTTGATCAACCATCTGCATTCTTCTTTATGTTGATATCCAGCTTTAATATAGAACCCCAAATACTTGAATCCCTGATCCATCTCTAAAAAATTATAAGGGAATAGAGCTTTATACGATAACATCTCCTGATCCGTTAATCCCGCTTGATGAAAAGTAGATTTAGATGCATTAATAGAAATTCCATAAGACAAACAAAAACTTTTAAGAATCTTATCGATTTCCCACCATTCCTGCATATTTGCGTTAGTCATAATGACTACATCATCAACAAAGAGAATATGCAAAATCTTTAAAGTCCTTGAAACTTTTATTCCGTCCAATCTTCCAACATTTTGGCTTTCTTTCAGCATCAAACTCAAACCTTCCATAACTAGAATAAATAAAAGAGGAGATAAGGGACAACCTTGTCTAAGACCTCGGCCACTCTTAAAGTAGTCGGTAGCCTCCCCATTAATCAATATTGATAAAGTAGAAGAAATCACATAGCTCATAATCCAATGAGTCATATTGTATCCCAAACCTATATGGAGGAGAATCATTTGTAGCATATCCCAATTAATACAATCATAATCTTTTTGTAAATCCAATTTTAAAACCAGGGATTTCAATTTTTTCTTTTTAATACTATGGATACATTCATGCACAGTACCTATAGCATCTTGAATCTATCTTCCTTTAAGGAAACCCAACCGTTCCTCAGATAAAGATCTTGATAAAAAAAGGTTTTATTTGGTCTTCTATTATCTTTGAAATAATTTTATAAGTTAAGTTACATAGCAAGATCGGTCTAAAGTCTCCAAACTGGTTGGGTTTATTAACTTTAGGAATCAGTGTAATGAAAGTAGAGTTTAAGGTACCTGGAATAAACCCTTTTTTCCTAGACTCTTCCACCATGTCCAACAGATCATCCCCAACAGTTTCAAAATGATGCTTGAAGAACTCTATTGTCCAACCATCTGGTCCTGGACTCTTGCCCACTTTAAAGTTTTTTAAGACCTTCAGTAATTCTTCTTTATCCACCAGCTTGAAAAGTCCCTCAGCTTCAGTTTCATCAAGCATTCTAGGAAAAAGTGTCGCCACCTTGTTCTTTAATCGAGGATCCTTCTTGCTCCTTGTAAAAATATTCATTCCTTGGGCTTCTCATTCTCCTAGAGTCCCTCCATACCTATGCATTTATTCCCATTGCAACCCGACAGGTACTAGGCTGCCCTGCAACACTTGTTGTATAACGCATTTCATTATATGCGAATAATAAATAATACCAATGAATTCATTATACAATCAAACTCTATCATTGTCAATGAACATAAATGATTGTTTTGTCGCAAATTTGGGAGAAACGGGTAAATGGTAAGAGGGAAAATTTTACTTTTCGTGCGATTGTGAACTTCATATAATAGACAGAAATGTCACGATTTTCTGACCCTGAACATTAAAGTGACCAGCGACACACAAAGCAGCAAAACCGTTTGCAAGTTTCCCAGTCTAAAATATGTGACCTAAGGTTTTTATGTTTGATCGATAAGGTCCGCCCCTCTGGAGTAGGATGTCCTTAATACCACTAAAACGAACGTACAACACTCTCCATCTCTGAAAGGTATTCCATCGGCGTAGTCTAAATATTAGACTTTTCAACCTTTTTGAACGGATTTCTATGATAAGTGTTGGGAAAAATAAAAAAAATCTAATGTTTAGACTTGTATTCCTAACCATCTCTGAAAGGTATTCCTAACAATCCATGTAGTCTATATTGAGCAATGACCATTGAGAATGAGATGTTAACTTCGTTGGTTAACGCACAGTCTTTGCTATAACTTTGAAAGTCACTTCAAACGGAGGTGACAGGTGACGCATGGAATCATTTCGTAGAGAAATTGACGAACTTTCCTAGCAAATCTGTTTGGATTATGCTGCTAACTGAGGTTCGAGTTAGAGTTGGAGTCGGGAACAATGTTTTATGAAAGTCGCAGTGGAGATGCAATCCCAATTTCAACGCCTGTATTGTTCTCTCTCTACCATCCAACCCGATTATATGCATAAGACTCCGATGACGAAAACAGGTGGAATGCAATCCTTGAAACAGGAAGGGTTGCTGACAGGTAATATGATGCGAAACAGCTTATTGAGTTTTTCTATACGCATATTCATATGTTGCATAGTTTTTTCGGGTACATTCATGTCTGTGTCTTCTGAGATGGAATCTCTCTTGGCCTTTAAAAGTGGTTTGCATGATCCTGCCGGATGTCTGGTTTCTTGGAATGTTTCATTCAGCTGTTACCAATGGAAAGGTGTCTCTTGGGATAGACGGACCGGCCATATCGTTGCGGTGGATTTGCATAATTGCAATTTGAGTGGTGCCTTCCATCCTGAACAACTGTTTGAGTTAAGGGATTTGGAGAGTTTGAATGTGAGTTCCAATAATTTTACGGGCCAACGTATTCCCCGAGAGCTGGGGCTCTTGAAAAAATTGACATACCTTAACCTGTCCACAGCAGGATTTGCAGGCACCATTCCGTGGCAGCTCGGAAATCTCTCAAGCTTGAAAGTACTCGATCTCTCTACCTCAGAGCCTTCTATGTTGGCAAGTCACGATCTCTCATGGTTGACAAATCTCACGGCCTTGGAACATCTTACTGTCGACAGAGTCGATCTCTCAGCAACTTCGTCATCATGGGGAGAATCAGTAAGTCATCTTTCGCAGCTCAGAAATCTTTCAATGTCAAACTGCGGACTGACGGGTTCTATTCCCCCTTCCCTGCAGAACCTTGCCTCACTACAAATCTTCCATCTTGATGGCAACACATTTCACACTGAATTCCCTAGTTGGATAGGGAATATGACTAGTTTGGTCTCCCTGCAGATGAGCCGTGCAAATCTCAATGGATCTCTTGCATCTGAGAGCCTCTCTCGGCTTCCTAATTTGAAAAGGATTTATTTGGGATATAACAAAATATATGCCAACGTTTCTCAGATTTTTCAGGGCCAATGGAAGAGCCTGACCCTTTTCCAGATGTCAAACAATCGTTTGTACGGCTCAATACCATATTTTATAGGAAATCTATCATCTCTGTCTAAGCTACAATTGCAGCACAACATGTTGAAGGGAACGATTCCAGAGTCATTGGGACGACTCCGCTCGCTTACTGTACTAGACCTGGGCTACAACCGTTTGACTGGGCCTATCCCATCATCCTTAGGATCGTTGTCTAAACTGACCAATATCAGTCTTACTCACAACGCTTTGACAGGAGCAATCTCAGAGTTGCACTTAAGCGGCCTCAGCAATCTGAAATATCTTGACCTGTCGTATAACAAATTAGCCTTCAATATCAACTCCGTGTGGACTCCGCCATTTTATTTAGATGTGTTGATATTAGCCGTTTGTAAAATAGAGCGGACGTTTCCTGTTTTTCTGAAGTCTCAACGTTATATTACCTTCCTGGATCTCACCAATAATACCATCAAGGGAGAAATCCCTTCATGGCTGTGGAATCTTCCAAAGCTTGAGAGCTTGGTCCTATCGTACAATCAGTTGGAAGGACCGATACCACCCCAGCTGTTTAACCCGTCGACTTCTTTGAAGCAGGTGGAGTTACGAGCCAATCAGTTCCATGGCAGCCTTCCCCATGCACCAAGTTCTGTTGCAGGCTTCCCTATGGAACTTGATCTGTCAACTAATACTATTACAGGTTCAGTCCCCTCAGAAATGTGCACGATGTTGAAGTCTTCTAGTTTCTTGTTCTTAGCATCGAATAAACTGGACGGGCAAATTTCTCCTTGCATTTGTGAGCGAACAGAGTATCTGGAAGGTCTGGATCTTTCAGACAATAAGCTCTCTGGCCAACTGCCTTCACATTTAGGTAACTGCTCTTCTCTTCCGGTATTGAATCTGGCAAAACATGGTTTTCAAGGGCAGATACCGGTGGAACTGGGAAAACTGAACAAACTTCAGATATTGCACATCAATAGCAACATCTTGAGTGGAAAGATTCCCATGTCTCTGAGAAATTGCAAAAGCTTAAAAATTTTGGATTTAAGTAGAAACAATCTATCAGGGAAAGTGCCTGAATGGATTGGGGATCTTTCGATGCTCCGCATACTCGTTCTCAGATCAAATAATTTTGAAGGTGAGATACCGATCCAGACTCGGTACCTTCAAAAACTCCAAATTCTTGACCTGGCAATGAACCATCTGTCAGGCTCGATACCGCAACAACTTTCAAACTTATCAATAATGACGGATGAAGACTTATATATGGACCGTACCATACGGATGTAGTTTATTTGATGGACAGGGGGCAGGAACTGGCGTATACTTTAACCGATCTCCGGACTGATACTTCTATGGATCTCTCAGGAAACAGCCTTACGGGTGACATTCCCGAGGATATTGGATATCTGAAGGGTCTGAGGACGTTGAATCTATCACATAACCATTTTACTGGACATATTCCCCAAGAATTTGGCAACATGGTCGATTTAGAAACTTTAGATATGTCATGCAACCAGTTAGAGGGAAAAATACCTATAGCACTTGGAGATCTGAACTCCCTGGGATGGTTAAACCTATCAAGTAATAAACTATCAGGGAGGATTCCAAATGGGCGTCACTTTGACACATTTGAGGCAACTTCATTCTCGGGTAATCCAGAGCTGTGTGGGCTTCCCCTTGCAACAAACTGCAGCGAATACAGTGGAGAGGAGGGTGACGACAGTGACAAGACTGTGCATTGGTGGGAATCGTGGGAAATTGGGATGGTTTTTGGTTGGGTGACAGGTTTTGGAAGTGTGATCGGAGCATTAGCTCTCAGCAGGCGGCTGGGGAGGAAGTACTTTCAGCTAGCTCATCGCTTTATTGCATCTTTTGAATAAAAGAATGAGGTATGTGACAGAAAATTCTCCATAGGCATTAGAATAATATTTGAAAGGTAAAGACCATCTTTTCCAAATTTAATGAATGGACCATATTCGATTTCCACCACGGCATTGCATAAATAGTATGCGCATAGCTAAATCATATTGTCCATACAATGGGAAACTCATTATTTCCTGTAATTTCTATATTTCGGATGCCTTTTTTTTCCATGAAAAAATTTGCCCAATTATATTATCATATAATTTTTTTACTTCTCATTTCTTTATAAGGAGATTCTTTATACAATATCTTTTTCCAAAAAGATTCAAAAAATGAGTATAGTCCCAATACAAGTAGTTCTTACAATAAAGTTATTCTGGCCAAGATTGTACCAAACTGAAATATGAAATATCATATTTTTAATATACTGAAGAGGAAAACATATCAATCCTCCAAGGGATTCATCATATCTTACTTACTAAAAATAAAACAGAGCTGAACTCTCAATAGTTCTGATAAATCCTAATTTGTTTTTTAAGGCCCTCTGCTCCACTGATCCATTGATAATAGTATATATAGCTTTCACTTACTTCCAGTGCCAGCTTAGGTTGTTTATCAGCTTCCATATTGAAATCCCTGTAAATATGTTGATATTTTATAGCTCTGAACAATTTTGTTAATTCTTTGATCCTAATTTTCCATCCTTCCAATGGTACTACCTTGAGTTTGCCTTTATTCATCAACCATTCTATAATAACTTTCGAATCCCCCATCACTTGAATACTAGAAATAGACAGCTTTTTTGCAAGCATGAAAGTTGCCCAAGCACCAAGAAGCTCCGCTTTGGTGTTTGTTCCACTGCCACAATTATAAGTCCACTTATAAACTTCAGCATCTGTGGTTTTAATAACTCCACCAGCTGCACACTTGCTGCCATCCTTCTGAGCTGCCCCATCAAACCATGTGAATGCATCTGCATTGTTGTGTGTAATCATGTTAGATTAGGGTAAAAATGCAAAATAGAGAACTCTTTTAAATTTCAAAACTAAAAACAACTTAGATTTGGAGTTTAATCAGAGGTAAAGCATATATGAGATGGATCTATACAAGATATTAATAGCTTGAAGAGAACAACTCAGAACACATATGGAAATTAGCTCAGATCCATAAAACTTA
This sequence comes from Picea mariana, assembly GCA_032191745.1. NCBI lineage: Eukaryota > Viridiplantae > Streptophyta > Pinopsida > Pinales > Pinaceae > Picea > Picea mariana. Next base: position 99,591 of record JASDQU010107459.1, on the reverse strand, counting down.
GATCTAAACCTCAGATCTAAAACAACCTAGATCTATAACTCAGATTTAAAACTAAGATCTATAAATAACTCAGAACTGAAAGTCAATAACTCAGATCCAACAAGCAATAAGATGAGAATAGGTATGAATCTATAAAGCTGTATGGTACATACTAAGATCTGATCTTAAAACAGTAAGCAGTTATTAAGGACAGTTTATACACAGAATTAGATAGCTGTAACAGTAGGATAGCATCCAGATCTGAAGAGATGAGCTAGTAGCTCTGCCTAATCATTTCACAATAAACATCTCTTAAGATCTATACAATGCTTACCATATTAAACACTTATGTAATCAGATCAGATTCAAATCAAAGGAAGATAAGTAGGAAGCAAAACTTACCTGGCACAACAGCCTTACCTCAGAAGGAGAAACAATAACCGTAGGAGATTTAGTACCATTTGTGATATGCTCAGATAAGATTCAGTTCATAGATCAATGATAAGATCTTTTATGCCAAAGATAGAAGAATTTTCTTGCCACTAAGCTTAGGGTAACTGGAACAAATACACCAAGCACCCAAACCCTTCCCAGCCAAAGAATTTGCCAAAGAAAACCCTCACACAGGACTAGATAGCAGAAACAAGGAAGGGCTGAACCCTTAAATGAAGCCCACAGCTTGAGATAGGATGTGGCACCCACAACAGAAAATGTTACAGCAGTATAAGGTGCGGCACTTTCAACAAGCAACCCTACAACAGGTATATCATGTGGCACCCTCAGCAAATAAGCTATAGCAAGCACACGGCACCCTCCAGCAAGCACACGGTACCCTCCAGCAATCACACGACACCCTCTAGCAATCACACGGCTGCTACAACAAAAGAGGTAGCCACAGGACAACAGCGATAGAAGGTGAACGATAGCTACAAGAGATGGACGACAGCTGCAGGAGTTAAGGAGGGAGGCTGCGGATGACCTTCAAAGAGCCACTACAAGAGGCCGCTTCACAAAACAGAAATCCAATAGCAACTGACTGAGGCCGCAGACAAGAAGGATCCCCACGCTAGCACAAAGAGTGAATGAATGATAGGTGAAGGAGGATGGGTCATTAAATAGTAGATAGGGCAAGGTTAGGGCTAGGTTAGGGCAACTTTAGGGCTATGTTAAGTTGTAATAATAAGTCACATGTTTAAATTATAAATTTAACCATGTGACAATTATCAACGATTAACTTTAGAATCATAACCCCCAATAAACCAATAAAAACCCAAAACCAATTAA
>JASDQU010107459.1:85630-98228 GCA_032191745.1 Picea mariana | reverse complement strand
TCCCTGGAACACATCCAGGGGCCCTAGAACACATCTAGGGTCTTGTATCATCCACCACCAAGGAACACATCCAAGGATCAATCCAAGCACTAAACAAGGATTCCCTGGAACACATCCAGGGGCCCTAGAACACATCTAGGGTCTTGGCCATCCTCCAGGAGAATGGCTCTCGCTGCTGCATATAAATTTAACAAATCAATATATCCCAATGAATCTTATCTTTTTTAACAATGGGCTTAAAGATAAGAAGAGCCTTCATCTTGTAGATCATAGTCAATATAGAGGGACATGAATCTTCAAAAAGAGCTTTATTTCTCTCATGCCAAATATTCCAATAGACATAAGATGGAAATTGTGGGGAGGCCGAAAAGTCCTCAGTCCATGATTTAATACCTTCCAACAGTTTGGTACCAATCCAGTAACCCTTAAGCTTAAACTCTACAACCAAAGTATCTCATACCTGTCTAGCAAAGGTACAGAAAATAAAGAGATGTGAAATTGTTTCCAAATCCATCCTACAAAGTGGGCATCTCTTAGGCCCCTCCTAGCCTCTCCTCTATAGTGATTCTCAGGTAAGTATTTTTCCCTCCATGGCAAGCCACAGGAACAATTTTATCTTTAATGGCACATTCCATTTCGAGATAGAAGTTCTCCATACCTGCACCTTGTTTAATTTTTTGGACCGAATGATAGTCATATAAAAATTCTTTACTGTTGGGCCGCCTGATTCCTCCCCTCCCGCCCAATTTAAACTATCTTCTTTGTCAATGACGATAGCTCCCGAATCAATAAGAGAAGATCTAAAGAGTTCCCATTCCCTGTCCAAATCACCTATGAGCCCCAGTTCTCTGCTACCTTTCCAATCAAAGGAGAATGCCCAATCTACTGAAGGAGAACTAACTTGTGCTAGTGTCTTCACATTTCGGAGATGTAAGGCATTTAATAAATTAGCTGATAGGAAAGAGGAAAATCCCATACCTAAGATACAGTCCTTTCCTAAGACAATTTGTGTGCCTCTGTCCGGAATCTAGAACATACCATGGGTGATAAGATGGATCGATTTTATCAGTCCACTCAAAATTCTAGAGAACCCAATATTCTGAAAAGTGGAAGATCTGAGCCAGTTTGTCACTGAAATTCCGTGGAGATACTTATCATAGATGACTCTATGCTAGATTCCTTGCCCAGATAAGACTCTCCAAAGAGTATTAGCTGTCAATGATATACTAAAGTCGAAAATATTTCCGATGCCTGTAATGATCCCAAGCCATTAGGCCAGGATCATCACAGTTTTGGTGTCTTTTAAAACTTTTTCCGAGTGAGGTATTTCGTCAAACACTTTGCTAATATATTTGTTTACATGTGTTTACTTGTTGAATGGCCTCTTGATTTCGGCCTTAGTGTTTATTGATGTGTTTATATGTGTGTTGCAGCAAATAACAAGAAGATACAATCATGGAACATACCTCAACCATATGCAATATGATAGACAAGCCAAAACATTCCAAATATGATTTTATTCATGAAATAGAGGAACCTGCTACAATGAAGATGCCAATCTGGAATGCTCAACGGATGGTCAAGAAGATAGACAATAGAGTTGCTACAAAATGCTCCCGATAATACAAAATAAACCTCCAAAGGCTGGATATACAATGAAGACTAAATACAAGTATATCTGGGTCGTACAAATGCTAAACCCCGAAGTTGGAAGGTGCCACGCCCTGCTGGATAGTTGAATCTCCTCAACAATTCGGACCTGCTACCAAAAGTGTCCAATCACCTCATGAAATATGCCAACTGATAGATTGGGAAACTGTATGGACAACCTAGGTGCCCAAATCTCCAAAGTCACTCTCAAACCCTATGGATCTGAACTCCTCCACTGAATGGTGCGCCCCCCCTGGATGCCTGAAACCATAGATAATTCGGCCTGGGTGAATAAGACCTCCAAACCTCCAAACCTCCTGAAACTCTCCAAAATGATAGATCAGGCAATCAAAAACCCCTGGAAGAAGTTTCAAGGTCAGGTATGAGGTATAGCCTCCTAGATATGCAAATCATTGAATCACCAAATCGTCCTCTCTCTCCCAAATCCATCCCAACCTATAGATGATGATCTAGCCGTGGTAACTCTTCGAGAATGGATTAGATCTGATGTCCAAATCCTTGCAATGAATACCCAGGTGATAGAATCTCCAAATTCCTTGCCAATCACCTGCAATGAATCTCTCTCCAAGAATGGTGCACCCCCCCCTTGCTGGAAACCCCCAACTGGTGTGCCCTCTCTCTATCTGCACAAGTAACTGATGTGGAATCCTCCTACAACCGAGTAGATCTGGAACTAGAATGGTGTGGGAGCGTATTGCATCTTCAAGACCAATATTGGGACAAGCTAGGTGGAATCTTTCACCACTGAATCGTCCTCCATGGTTTGTTAAGTCAAAACCCTCAAAACCCCCAATGTTGGGCTCACTAGCTAGAAGCCAGATATGAAAATATGATCATACATGAGTGAATTGAGTAGAGGCCCTTGCCTTTCCTTTATACTTTTTGCTCTCCTTGTCCCTCCAAAGTGACTTTGATTTTATTAATATTTAATTAATTAATTAAATCACTTTAATTAATTAATTAACCTTTTTACCTATGAAAAACACCTTATCTCTCCTTGTGGCTTCCCTCGCCACTGAAATTCACTTCTCACCATCCCATCCTGTAGTCTTTCTTCTCTTGATTCCAATGAGCTATTACACTGAGAGGTTTCTCCAGGTAATGTGCCCAAAATGAACTCTTCAGTGAATTCAGTTAGCGTATAGCTCAAAATAGTCAAAATCATGGAAATCATCGAAATGCAATGGAACCAAAGCCAACCTATGCAGAATGGCTCATAATGATTGAATATGATGAGCAATGCAATATGGACCCCACAATGTCTCTCAATAACCCCTTTTCTCGCTATAACATCGATCTAGCTACTCTGGTCATCACAAACCTCTGCATTGTGATGATGTCCCAAAGTGGGGACTTACAGTCCTCCCTGCTAGAAAATTGCTTGTCCTCAAGCAATAACCGAATTCCCTCAAGTATAATACCAGGGTCCCATGTCCACCTATGGGGTACATAGTAGAACCCATCCAAAGATGAACACTCATACACTCTACCCCCTGGGTCCCATATCAAGTCATGAATTGCTAGCCCTTGGGAAGTATAACCCTGAAATATAACAACTCCGGGAGTCTCCTGCATATGACACATGGCCTCATATCGAAATGAATCCATCCTCCAAGTCTCTACCAAGATCCATACGGCCTCCATCAAATGCACATGCTAATGCTAGAATGAGATGTTGCCAGACCTCCATGAGACACCCGCAAGCAATGCACTCCTGTCAAAACTGAAACTCAATGGAAAGTTAGAATAACTTTCCCCTGCAATGGTCTACTCTCCCCTCTCAGTCAGTGAAATGCTCAGTCCTGCAATCCCTGGGTCCCATGCTAACCTCTATCAGAGATCACCATGCTGGCCTTACACTACTCTGACTATGACTGTCTACCCCCTGCATACATACTGGATCCTCCTCTCCTGGATCCTCATGCTGAAATACCTGTGACCATTGGACCCACTGTCCAAAAACTGTACCTGTAAAAATGTCTCTATAGAAGTAGTACATGTCCACCCACCTCAAGAGTGATAAGATGCCTCGCTCTATCAGACAAAAACTTGCAGGCCCTCTCCAAATCAACCCTTGGTAGAGCATGTGGCTCTCTGGCGTAACCTGGGTCATCATGTAGCAAAACATCCTGCTAGCCAAGTGAACTCTTGGATCCCATGGAAACCCTGGAAGTTTATCACTTCTAGTCTCCGCTAGCTGCTCTTGTGCCAGACTGACCACTGTCATAAGCCCTCTGTGCTCATCTGTTGTCACCTGGCCTATGGTGCTCACCATAATGCACCAAATCTCAGTTGATTGCTCATGACGATGCATCTCTGACTTGTTGTATGTCGTAAAAGTACTCCTGTCAAGTGGTCTCGGCCTAATCACTCTCCATGTCCTCTGCCATTGTCTATCTCTCTTCATGTTGTTGTCACTGATAAATGTGTCGGGAAAAGGTAACAGAGATATCTGTAGCTGACTATAGTAGCATCATCCTTTGTACGAGAGTCATTATCACTAGCCTCTGTGCTAGAGTCAATCTCATCATTGGATTGCTCTAGGTAATCCTCAATCGATCCATCCTCACATGCCTCGTAATCATTGTCCTCTTGTACCTCAACTATATGCTTCTTATCCTTACCCCTACACCTATGATCTAGTTCTTAAAGCACCTTGCAACTATAGAAAAGTTGTGTGCTCCTAATGGGTGTGGGGTTTCTATGTGCTTCCCTCCATCTGGCTATTGTGGCCATGTATTCCTCTGCTTGTTTGACCTAGAATGTAATATCTTCTATGCTCCACCTAGGATATTTCAAGTATAAATATTGTCGGAAGGTTATTAAGGCCCTAGTTTCCTCACTAAGGTCGTAGTAGTATTCCCATCTACTACATACAACCTCTCTAGTAAAATCCACAATATCCATTTCATCTTATGGAAGACCCCTCTATGGCTCTGCATACATGAGCTAATTCCCACGGCTATTAGGAATCTAAGCTCTAATACCACTATAATGATCCCAATCCATTAGGCTAGGATCATCACGGTTTTGGTGTCTTTTAAAACTTTTTTTGAGTGAGGTATTTCGTCAAAGACTTTGCTAATATATTTGTTTACATGTGTTTACTTGTTGAATGGCCTCTTGATTTCGACCTTGGGGTTTGCAGATGTGTTTATATGTGTGTTGCAAAAATAACAAGAATATACAATCATGGAACATACCTCAACCATATGCAATATAATAGACAAGCCAAAACATCCCAAATATGATTTTATTCATGAAATAGAGGAACCTGCTACAATGAAGATGCCGATCTGGAATGCTCAACAAATGGCCAAGAAGATAGACAATAGAGATGCTACAAAATAATCCTCCAAAGGATGGATATACAATGAAGACTGAATACAAGAAGATCTGAACCATACAAATGCTAAACCCCCAAGCTGGAAGGTGCCACACCCTGCTGGATAGCTGAACCTCCTCAACAATTCGGCCCTGCTTCCAAAAGTGTCCAATCACCCCAAGAAATATGCCAACTGGTAGATCGGGCAACTGTAAGGACAACCCACGTGCCCAAATCTCCAAAGTCACTCTCAAACCCTGTGGATCTGAACTCCTCCACTGAATGGTGCGACCCTCCTGGATACCTGAAACCCTAAATAATTCGGCCTGGGTGAATGAGACCTCCAAACCTCCTGAAACTCTCCAAAATGATAGATTGGGCAATCACAAACCCCTGGAAGAAGTTTCAAGGTCAGGTATGAGGTATAGCCTCCTATATATGCAAATCACTGAATCACCAAATCGTCCTCTCTCTCCCAAAGCCATCCCAACCTGTAGATGATGATGTAGCCATGCTAACTCCTCAAGAATGGACTAGATATGATGTCCAAATCCCTGCAATGAATACCCAGGTGATAGAATCTCCAAAATCCCTGCCAATCACCTGCAATGAATCTCTCTCCAAGAATGGTGTGCCCCCCCTTGTTGGAAACCCCCAACTGGTGCACCCTCTCTCTATCTGCACAAGTAACTGATACAGAATCCTCCTGCAACTGAGTAGATATGGAACTAGAATGGTGTGGGAGTGTATTGCATCTCCGACACCAAGCTTGGGACAAGCTATGTGGAATCTTTCACCACCAAATCGTCCTCTAGGGTTTGTTAAGTCAAAACCTCAAAACCCCCAATGTTGGGCTCACTAGCTAGAAGCTAGATATGAAAATATGAACATACATGAATGAATTGAGTAGAGGCCCTTGCCTTTCCTTTAAACATTTTTCTTTCCTTGTCCCTCCAAAGTGAATTTCATTTTATTAATATTTAATTAATTAATTAAATCACTTTAATTAATTAATTAACCTTTTTACCTCTGAAAAACATCTTATCTCTCCTTGTGGCTTCCCTGGCCACTGAAATTCACTTCTCACCATCCCATCCTGTAGTGTTTCTACTCATGATTCCAATTAGCTATTACACTTAGAGGTTCCTCCAAGTAATGTGCCCAAAATGACCTCTTCAGTGAATTCAATTAGCTTATAGCTCAAAATAGTCAAAATCATGGAAACCATCGAAATGCAATGGAAACAAAGCCAACCTATGATGAATGGCTCATAATGATGGAATATGATGAGCAAGGCAAGCTGGACCCCACAATGCCTCTTAGTAATCTCTGTACTCGCTATAACATCCATCTGGCTACTCTGGTCATCATAAACCTCTGCACTGTGATGTTGTCCCAAAGTGGGGACATTACAATGCCCCATCCTCTAAAGGATTTAGGAAGTGCGATTTGATCCCAACGACACAAATGAAAATGATTAGACTCATTAGTTCTATGCCAAAGGAAATTATACATCAACTTTCTCAACGAGTTTAGTACAGAAATAGGGACCATCGCTAGTGACAACCAATAAATAGGTTGACTCTCTAAAACAACTGTTAACAGTGTGAATATGCCTCCTATGGATAACCACCTGTAACACCAATTACTAATATTTTTTTCCACCTTTTTGATCAACCATCTCCATTCTTCTTTATGTTGATATCCATCTTTAATATAGAACCCCAAATACTTGAATCCCTGATCCATCTCTAAAAAATTCTAAGGGAATAGAGATTTATACGGTAACATCTCCTGATCCATTAATCCCGCTTGATGAAAAGTAGATTTAGATGCATTAATAGAAATTCCATAAGACAAACAACAACCTTTAAGAATATTATCGATTTCCCACCATTCCTGCATATTTGCGTTAGTCATAATGATTACATCATTAACAAAGAGAATATGTAAAATCTTTAAAGTCCTTGAAACTTTTATTCCGTCCAATCTTCCAACATTTTGGCTTTCTTTCAGCATCAAACTCAAACCTTCCATAACTAGAATAAATAAAAGAGGAGATAAGGGACAACCTTGTCGAAGACCTCAACCACTCTTAAAGTAGTCGGTAGCCTCCCCATTAATCAACATTGATAAAGTAGAAGAAATCACACAGCTCATAATCCAATGAGTCATATTCTATCCCAAACCTACCTGGAGGAGAATCATTTGTAGCATATCCTAATTAATACAATCATAATCTTTTTGTAAATCCAATTTTAAAACTAGGGATTTCAATTTTTTCTTTTTAATACTATGGATACATTCATGCACAATACCTATAGCATCTTGAATCTATCTTCCTTGAAGGAAACCCAGTTGTTCCTCAGATAAAGATCTTGATAAAAAAACGTTTTATCTAGTCTTCTATTATCTTTGAAATAATTTTATAACTTAAGTTACATAGTGAGATCGGTTTAAAGTCTCCAAACTGGTTGGGTTTATTAACTTTAGGAATCAGTGTAATGAAAGTAGAGTTTAAGGTACCTGGAATAAAACCTTTTTTCCTAGACTCTTCCACCATATCCAACAGATCATCCCCAACAGTTTCAAAATGATGCTTGAAGAACTCCATTGTCCAACCATCTGGTCCCGGACTCTTGTCCACTTTAAATTTTTTTAAAACCTTAAGTAATTCTTCTTTATCCACCAGCTTGAAAAGTCCCTTAGCTTCAGTTTCATCAAGCATTCTAGGAAAAAGTGTCACCACCTTGACTTGCTCTATAATCGAGGATCCTTGTTGCTCCTTGTAAAAATATTTAAAATGATTCAATGCTGCTAATTTTATCTGCTCTTGACCCCTGTAAACTTGGTCCTGGTCACCAAGTATTTCCCACAAATATTTTGAATTTGTTTTGAAGCTCGCAAATTTGTGGAAAAAAATTGTATTTTGGTCACCGCTCTTGATCCAGATCACATGACTGTGCTGATGCTGAATCTCCTCTGATTCCTTTAGTAGTTTACTTCTCTCCTTCTCCATATATTCTAGTGACATTTCCAACAGAGAAGTACTCAAACCCTCCACAAAATTCTCAATTCTGAAGGAGATCTCATGCTCCAGACTGTTAAGTCGAGCATTTTTGTGCTTTTGTTGGGACTTTTGCCAGCATTTAGTAATAATCATCAAGTCTTTAAGTTTCCAGACCAAACACTTTTGTTTCCCTGACTCAGTAAGATACTTAGGATCTTTCCACGACTTTTGTAACAGTAATGTGAAATCTGTCTCTTGAGACCGTTGTAGATTGAACTTAAAAGGGTAAACTTTGTACATCGACGGGAGATCTAATTGAAGAAGGATTGGTGCATGAACGAATATGAACGGGTACTCCACCTAGTCTGTATAAATACCAACCGACTCAATAAGATATCCAGACATGAAAGATATATCCAACCTTTTGGCTAAGAAATGATTCCCCGAACATCCATTCCACCAGTTAGACATTCTTCTCCCTGGTACCGTGTCAACCATATTTTTAGTAAGAAAAAGATTCTTGAAATATAGAGCCAGCTGACCCAATAATACATTACCTCCCCATAAATCATCAGAGGATAAGGTCAAGTTAAGGTCACCAGCAAGGATAAGACTCTTAATGTTTAATAATCCTGATGTAGCCATCTTCTCCCAGAATTGCTTGCACTCCAAGCAAGGACTGTAAACATTCAAGAAATGTATCTCTCTTCTGATTTCTAAACAGAAACCCAACAATAAGATTCCACGACAAGTAAGAAATGAAACTAAATTGAAAAAATTGGGATCCCAAGAGACCAATAAGCCCTCTGAAGTGCCAACTGAGTTAACTACACAACATAACCAAGTTGGTCTAAGTGAATGAAAGAAGAAACAAGCTTTTTCTGAATGAACAAGTGTCTCCTGAAAAAACACGATATTCAGACGGGTCTTATATAGAACACATCGAACTGAGGAAGCTTTAGGGTGCCACCTATCCCTCTTAGATTTAGTGAAAGAAGTATCATTACTTCTTTCGAGCTAGGGCCTTCAAATCTCTAAGGGCCCCACCATTGGTGGAAGTAATCTGACTAGAAGGAACAACTGTAGAAAGTGATGACTTCTTATGGGAAATTCTTGTTTTGATCGGGGAAGTCTCAACACCCAATCCCCTTGACCAAGCATATTCTTTCCTCTCCTTTTTAGAGGCAATCTTCGAATAGCCGGCTTCCCCACTCCCAGAATATTCAAAAAGGACTGACTTCCCCTGAGACATTGGTAGCTTCACAGAAGAATAATCGTCAACAATAAAAGGAAGTAAGGAATCTAGAACAACTCAAAGTATGGATTCCTTGATGTAGGAGCATCTCAAGCGAGCCAGCGCGGAGATAAAAAGACAGCTGGAAAAGCACCCAGCGCAAATTTTGAAAATGTCTTAAAACATTAATGAAGTCATCAAGTGGAGGCACACTTGTATAATGTAAAAGGACCTTGAGTGATTCACTCTCGTCCATAGTAGATAGAATGCATTTATAGTAGTTAATGAAGGTAGGTAGAATTGAATTCCTAGATTAGATAGTTTTAGGAGTCGGAGGGAAAACGCACCCTCATTGTGTATTGTAAAGGAGGATGCCAATTAAGAGAAAAGAGCATAGAAGAGAAAAAGCAGAGAGCTGTGTGGATGAATTCCATGTACAGAAGTTCTGGATTAATACAAAAGGCTTTGATTCAGATTCATGGTGTCCAAATATTCTCTGTGTATGCATTATTGAATGTTATGCTCATGAATGCTTTACTCTTTCTGTCATGCAATTGCTTTTATGCTATGTATGAATGATTTCTTGTTGAATGTTTGAGATATGAGAGGAAGAGTACGAAATGAGTTTCAATTGTTTCTCTGTTTGAGTGGGTAAAATTCCTGCAAGGAGTGCAGTGTAGTTGTCCACAAGGTGTGCGTTGATAGAAGTTAGAATTCATCTCTGAAAGCTCAGGAAAGATAACAATTGCCCTCATTTTCACAAGAGTGCAAGTTGAGCATAGGAGCCGTGCAAGGTGTGCGCAGGCTGAGTAGAGTTTCAGGTTTTGTAACTTGAGTGAAGTGTTAAGAGACTATTGCTGCAGGGAGTGCGCAGAGTCGAAAGACTTAAATCCCTTGGAGTAATTGAGGAATTTGCCACAAGGAGTGCGTGTAGGAGTCTTCTTTAAGATTCGAAGTTGAAAAAAGCTCAGGAAGGATAAAGCCTTCAAAATTGTCAAAGAGAAGTACAGGAAGTTCGTGCATTAGAGCATTGAGAAGGTGTCGTAAGTTTGTGTCGTAGACGGTTAAGTACCGTTGGAAAGCACTTTGGTAAAAAGCTGCAGAAGTCCTTGAGAAGGAAGAGAATCAAACGGTCGGAATTCTCCGTGGAGAATTCGCGAACTTTTGCAAGCTGCCAGATCTCACAGAGGAGTAGGGGAGTTATGGAGAGTGTTTTCAAAGGGTTCAAGCTCAGGAGAGGCAAAGCCGTAGAGTCAAGCCAACAAGGGACATTGGATTTTCCTGAGGATTCCCATTTAGGGGTTTCGAGGATTGAAGTCCCGAAATCTTTACATTAAGACTCGCGAAGTCCCGAAAAGGCAGAAAGTCTAGTTGTGGGACCAGCATCGAGAATCATGTCGAGGGTTGATATTTCAGGATTTCGGAGAGTAGAAAGTTGGGATTTTGAAGGTCATGGGGTAGAGTTGCATGACATCGCAACTCGTGAACTCACGAAAACCGAATAGATGAAATTGATAACAGGATTTGGGAATTCAGAGTTTGTGTCGACAAGAGATTTTGGTATCGAAAGTCTCGAACTTTCGATACGCAAAAATTGCACTGACTGTTGGATCAAGCGGGGAATCACAGCTGTTGATTTCTTTTGGCGAACAAACATCAGAGTTCAAAAATTCAGGTTTCGAGGTTTTGAGAGATAAGACAGTTGACTATAGGATTCGCGAAATCGCGAAGTCCTATCTCTCGAAGCGTGAAGAAGGAATCCCGCGAGGTTTTTGCTATGGGTGCAGATTTCCCGAAGGGGAAATAGAAGAGCCGGTCGAGAGCTCTTCGGGCCAAGGGAAAGAGCGATCCTATGTACGTGGACTTCTGGCCTGAGGGTTAGGAGGGCTGCGTGAGGTTGGTATTAGAGCACAGAAAGGTTTCTTTGCTTTCTGTAGTAGGGAAAAGGAGAATTCACCATGCTGCCAAGAAGAAGGGACAGGAAAACACCCGATCCACCAGAGGAGAGGGAAATGCCGAGAAGAAGGGGTAGGCAAATGCCTGATCCAGCCATAGAAAGAGAAATGCGTGACTTACGCGCTAGACTTGAGGACATGGTGATAGCACAGAGGCGTAAAACTAGTGCTGGGGATCTCAGTGATTCCGAAATTGAAGATGAAGATAGACATGAAGGGGAAGAAGTTGCAGCCGAAGATGCAGCAAACGAATGCCTAATTAGGGCTATTGCCAGAATGGGTGCAAGAGAAAAGATGGACATTCCAGTTTATGAGGGAAATCTGGATGTAGAAGAGCTTCTAGATTGGATTAGAGCTCTGGACACATACTTTGACTATGAAGATGTCGAAGAGGACAAGAAAGTCAAACATGTTGTCACGAGACTTAAAGGACATGCAACATTGTGGTGGGATGAACTACAAGCTGACAGATGCTGCAAAGGAAAGCAACAGATCAAGAGTTGGGACTGGATGATCGCGAAGATGAAGGCGAAATTCATTCCCAGGGATTACCAGATTACTCTATTTCGAATAATGCAAAATTTGAGATAGAAGCTGATGACAGTGAAGGAATATACTGAAGAATTCTACAGGCTAAACATCAGGGCAGGTCATCGAGAAAGCGATGATGAAAAAGTTTCCAGGTACATGAATGGCCTGAGATACGACATTCAAGATGAGATGAGCATGATGACCATCTGAATGGTGGAAGATGCTCATTAGATGGCTCTAAAGGCTAAAGAGAACCTGAACCGAAAGCAGGGTCAAAGAGGCCGAGGCATAAGTTAGCCCAAAGGCAAATCAATTGCCCAGGATAAAAATCAGAAACCGAAGGAGGATTGGAAGAAACCTCATACTTGAACTGAGAGAGGTGGAAGCTCACAGCGAGGGCAATATGCTGAATAGAGAGGACAGCATACCGAAAAGAGAGGAGATTATGCTAATAATAATATTTTTCCTCATAACAGAGGTAGAGGAAGAGGAAGAGGTGGAGTAATAAAATGCTTCACATGTGGAAAGGTTGGACACAAGACTTATGAATGTCCAGACAAAAAGAGGGAAGATGGAGAGGCTCACATTGCAGAAGCTCAAAGGCAGAATGTTGAAGCAGAGGATGTTGAAGGCGGAAGATCGTTGATGATGCGAAAAGCTCTTTTGACACCAGAGAAGGAGGTGGAGATTTTAGTCCAAAGAAACAGACTTTTTCGGACTACTTGCAAGACCAAGGACAGGGTATGCAAGGTCATTGTGGATAGTGGTAGCATAGATAATCTTGTTTCAACGGAGATGGTAGAAAAGCTGGAGCTGGAGACGATTGAACATCCAAGTCCATACAAAGTTTCATGATTACAAAAAGGACATCA